>JASANE010017438.1:0-72318 GCA_030248225.1 Trileptium ribeirensis
TACAACTAAAGAATATTTTTTAATGGTGATTCTACCTATATTCATAAGTTTAGGTCAGTCACATAAGGTGACGGTATCATGTTTTTGTCGTATGTAGTGCTATTTATGGCGCGGATATAGCATTTTGCTTGAGTAAAGAATGTATTATTTTTTCGAGACCAAAGCGTCAAGCACTGGGTATTCTTCTTGGATTATTCAAATTTTGTTGGGTATTTTCAAATTTCGTTGGGTAAATACCCAGTACAATGCCCAAAAATCTTTGCGTCAACTTTGGGTTAAAATTTAACCTTGGGGCACGGACGGTGTCCTTCGATTTCCAAATCTAAAAATTTTTAAAATTTACATTTTTGAGCGAGAAACGCTAAAATTAATGACCTCAGAAACGGTGCAAAAAATACCTCGATTTATGTCTTAAAACACGTTTCAGCCATTTTTACTTATATTGTTCTAGATTTAAAAAGAAATTTTTATAAACAAATTTTGTCGCAATATGCTATGTCAACTGTATGTGTTTTTTACAGGAAAATAGCAAAAAGTTTGTGGCCAGGGGGAATCGAGCGTTCCGGTTTATTTTTTTTTTTTCCCTGGGTACCCCCCCCTAACCGCCCCCCACCCCTGTGGTAAAAGCAAAACTAAATGTTCCCTCCTAACTATTTGCTACCATATTTCTCCAATAGTGTGTGGTCAATATACTAAAGAAACGCGGAGCCCATTGTTCCAAAAAATCTCACCCAACACAAAAAATACTACAGTAATCCCAAAACTACAAACATTAAATAATAACGGGCGCAATGAGGTTCGGGGAGGGCACAGCAATACGAAACAAAATATCTATGTATAGGCCAATGGAGAACGTATTATTGTGGAAAAAACTATTACCCTACGTTTAACATCTCTTTTTGGAGTCCATGCCCGCGCTACAATCTATTCTCATCACGATGAATATATAAGTTCGTGCCGAATAATATTCGTTTAAGCATGGGTGAGAATTAATATGTCGTATCGTTTGTTAGAAAGCCTTACACAATTTTTAACAAGTAATACATGAAATTATGTTGTTCCCGCTAGATGTTTACAAAAAAAAAACGTGTTAAAAACGTGTTGATAAACGCTATTGTTATTCCATATTACATATATATACCATATTATTACCAACAATGCTAAAAATGTTTAAACTATATAAATACACAAAGTTTAGAAGTATATCATCGGTGTCGTAAAAACTATAGTGGGCTAGTTGCTGAGTATGGGAGATAAGTAAAGACTGTGGTTGACATAATGGAAGGATTGTCTCTGCAAATTAATTGCATACGACAGACAAGTTATACTAAGACATTACATTAACAAATTCCTTTCAAAATCCAATATAATCGTGGGCCCCCTAAACCTCCTCCTCACTGTGGAGAAGCAAAAATCATGCACTTAATTATGAATAAACGGTACAACACAGTTGGATTTAATTATATGCCTGCATCGTTTGGTTTAGCGCAATTGATGTACAGCGGTATGTGTATAGACCACGGTTGGCACGCCGAAGGCCGATAACGTTTGAACAACGGTTTATCCGGCCCTTAGTGGCTGATAATTATCTGCCGGATGGCGCGGGAAGAGTATCCCGAACGTCAGCCAACTGCGGAGCGACGGTTGTCAGGCAGTAGAATTTTAACACTGTTATTTCCTACCTATCTGTGACTTTAATATTATACGAAACTGATTGAGCACTTTAGTTTTAGAAGCGGACATTTGTAAGCAAAATTCTTTGGTGGGCTTTGGATTCTCATAATATTTGGAAAAGGTACAACTACTGTTATGTACAACTCGAGAGACCAGCTGTCCCTGTACGAACTACAGCAGAAATCAATAGCCTGATTGAGCTACTTTCGGTGTTCATGGTAATATTTTGCGTAATTTTTTATGTCTACCGCTTTTAAGGATCACAAAATTGTATATATTAATGAGCTTCTCAGCGGAAGTATAAAACAAAATTATAAAAGCATGAATAACCATACATATTGCGGCGGTATGCACTATGTACTAAAAAGCTCTATAGTTCTATACTGTCGACATTGGGGATGTTGTGTTCGGGGACTCCCTCACTTTACTAATGCCCCATATTTTCTACCATGCACTTCCCGCAGTCGCCCGACAACTCCTTTTCAACTAAATCCCATGATTTATTAATGTCCCGAAATTAGCAATTTTCTGTATGACAAATATTTTTAAACTTTAATGACTGTTATTTCTAAAAATTAAAACGGTAGGATAGCTTGAAAAATATTTGTACGACAGTTGAAGTAAGGGAAATATTTAGCATAATAGAGAACGACTTTTCTCCCTCCCTTTTCGGAAGGCTGTGGGAGAAGCCAGCATTTGATGCTTGGTAATCTGAAGCCGTTGAGTTTCATATCTTAAATTATTTAATAGTTTTCTGGACTTTTAGCTCGCATAATCTTTCCAAGCAATGATACATCGCATTTATCGGACCACATACTTGGAATCTATTCGGCAAAGTTCGGCCAACCTCCAGTGCTGTTTCCAAAGTAAATATTATTCTTAGCACTAATAAATATGGTCTTCTTAGAACAATAATTATTTTCGTATACAATGTCGTGCTATTTTCCAGTGTTATCTAGTGTAAGGTTGTTTTGAAAATGTAACATTTTGCGAAATTTTGTTTGCCTGGATTTTCTGTTTTAGAAGATTTTTGAAGTTGCTGGATTTTCAGTTTTCAAGTTTTGAAGGAGTCACCTGGAAATTTTTAGCGAAGATGCGAGTGAATAATAATCAAATTTTGCTAATACATATTTTGACTAATATTACATCATAACTCAGGAAAAAAATTTTCGTTTGTGTTTAATCATTATTATCACTTGAATCGGCAGTCAAGAGTAAAACAGTGCGAGTGTTGTTTCATATATAGTGATCAATATAGTACTCATCGCATACTTGATGATACATACCGTCCTAAAACCCTCTGTAACTCCGATGTCTCACAAGCCGGTTTAATATTAGTTAAGGAAGAACTCACCTATCACACGTGTACCAGAACCTAAACTTATCTGACAGTTCAGAAAACCATGTGTAAACCAAAGAAGTGATGATAGAGAAATGTTTCCGATAAATTGGCTTCGCCACAGATTTGACCTTAAACCCTTTCAAAACCACTGAAGGTATGGTCAAAAGTCGATGGCGGTCTACTCTGACTAAGAGTGACACTCTTGAGTTTGTGACATATTTTAGTCCGCGGTATCACTGTCGTTTTCCGCCTTTACCCTCCCCATTTTCTGGCTGCATTCGTTGTGCCATAAGCACATAACCACCTTGACCCATGTCCTTGGACCACCACATCCAAAACCCAGGTTCTTGGGTCACCAACTATATTCCTCATGGGACCACTTTTTCAGACAACTACCCATCTTTGGACAGACTTTCAGACCCATCCAGGTTCTTCGATTACTTTTTAAGAATTTCTAGGTTCTCAGACCATTTCACTTTTATAACACAAAAATTTGGTCCGAGAACCTGCGGGTTTTGAAAGGGTGGTCCCAACATAGGAAGGGTCTGAAAGAAGTAGTCTAAGAACATGGTTGGTCGTCTAAACTGAGGGGTCCATGAAAATGGTTGGGGTTTAATTCAGTGGTCCATTAACCTCGGGTGTCAGAAAAAGAGGTCCAAGAAGAAGTGCGGGGTCTGAAAGAGTGATCCAGAAGCATGGGTGATGTCTAAAGTGTTCCAAGAACATGGGAGGGATCCAAAGAGTCGTCATGAACATAGGTGGGGTATAATAAATTCATTAGTCCATAAACCTGGAAAATGTATATTTAGGGCTCCATGAAATCTCTGGATGGGGTGTAAGAATTAGTGTTCTACGAGCATGGGGCCATGGGTCTGGATGTGGTGGTCTAAGAGCACGGGTAGCGTGAACATGTTTATGACCCGCCAAGCGGGTCATAAACCTGGGGGTGGGGCAAAGGCGAAACCGACCGCGACGTACCGCGAACAAAAACAACGCAAGGCTGACCAGTGTCACACTCTTCACTACAGTCGCCCATCATTGATTCTTGCTTTGGTGAGACCATTTTGTACTCTAGATAACCAAACAATCACATTCAGCGCACTGAAAAACCAATATACAAACTATTCTTTATCCCCTGCACGCAATGTATAACCAAACAAAGGAAGACAGACTATTCTGGAAATTGGGTCCTTGTTCCTAAACCCATTGAACACTACTGAGAAGGCAAGAAATATTCTTGTTGGGCCCTAGATAACCAAACCATCGTATTCAGCCTACCTAATAATAATTTATACTTAGACCATTATTGATTCCCTGCACGTAACGCATAACCAAACACAAACGAAGGCATACTACTACTGTTGAAATCGGGTTCGTCCACCGTAAAACCTTTGAAATTCCTGAAAAGCAGAAAGTACTCAACATCGAAATTGGCTGGAACAGGAACTGCAATTTTTAGCAGGAACCGGAACTTAAATTGTAGACGGAACCGGAACTGAAATTGTAGACGGAACCTGGTCTAATCAGCAAGGTGACATGAAAAGGAGCCATCAGTTATGTACTGAAAAAATCGTGCATGTATTTTCGCCTATCTGTGGCTTGACTGGTGCCCAGGAAGCTCAATTTGGAACTTCGAATTATGCGATGAACTCAGACAAAACACGTTTCCCCCAAAGTAGTGTTTTAGACAATATTTTCAACAAAGTTAAAATCTCGAAATTGCTTTATGTTGTGGTTTCATGAGCATTATGTTCTATATTTTAGCATAATATGGTATTAGCATAATATGTTCTATATTTAGCAAAATATGTTCTTTCATTAACAAAGACACAATTTTGGCATTATTTGTTTTGAAACCAGGATGCTAAGCAGAGATATTCTGGCAATGGCATGGTTAAGAACTTATGGGCTAGGGCTTTATAAACTTCAAAAATTATAAGTACTTTATCGGTTAATAAAGTTATCTCTTTGTGCCTTATATACTGTTTAGTAGAGGTGGAGAAAAGGCCGTGGAATAAAGAACTAAACAAAGGTACCAGTGTGGACAAAAAGACAAAATATTTTGTTTCGCTAAAATATAGAACATAACGCTCATGAAACCACAACATAAAGCAATTTCGAGATTTTAACTTTGTTGAAAATATTGTCTAAAACACTACTTTGGGGGAAACGTGTTTTGTCTGAGTTCATCGCATAATTCGAAGTTCCAAATTGAGCTTCCTGGGCACCAGTCAAGCCACAGATAGGCGAAAATACATGCACGATTTTTTCAGTACATAACTGATGGCTCCTTTTCATGTCACCTTGCTGATTAGACCAGGTTCCGTCTACAATTTCAGTTCCGGTTCCGTCTACAATTTAAGTTCCGGTTCCTGCTAAAAATTGCAGTTCCTGTTCCAGCCAATTTCGATGTTGAGTACTTTCTGCTTTTCAGGAATTTCAAAGGTTTTACGGTGGACGAACCCGATTTCAACAGTAGTAGTATGCCTTCGTTTGTGTTTGGTTATGCGTTACGTGCAGGGAATCAATAATGGTCTAAGTATAAATTATTATTAGGTAGGCTGAATACGATGGTTTGGTTATCTAGGGCCCAACAAGAATATTTCTTGCCTTCTCAGTAGTGTTCAATGGGTTTAGGAACGAAGGACCCAATTTCCAGAATAGTCTGTCTTCCTTTGTTTGGTTATACATTGCGTGCAGGGGATAAAGAATAGTTTGTATATTGGTTTTTCAGTGCGCTGAATGTGATTGTTTGGTTATCTAGAGTACAAAATGGTCTCACCAAAGCAAGAATCAATGATGGGCGACTGTAGTGAAGAGTGTGACACTGTTCAGCCTTGCGTTGTTTTTGTTCGCGGTACGTCGCGGTCGGTTTCGCCTTTGCCCCACCCCCAGGTTTATGACCCGCTTGGCGGGTCATAAACATGTTCACGCTACCCGTGCTCTTAGACTACCATATCCAGACCCATGGCCCCATGCTCATAGAACACTAATTCTACACCCCATCCAGAGATTTCATGGAGCCCTAAATATACATTTCCAGGTTTATGGACTAATGAATTTATTATACCCCACCTATGTTCATGACGACTCTTTGGATCCCTCCCATGTTCTTGGAACACTTTTTTAGACATCACCCATGCTTATGGATCACTCTTTCAGACCCCGCACTTCTTCTTGGACCTCTTTTTCTGACACCCGAGGTTAATGGACCACTGAATTAAACCCCAACCATTTTCATGGACCCCTCAGTTTAGACGACCAACCATGTTCTTAAACTACTTTTTCAGACCCTTCCTATGTTCTCGGACCACCCTTTCAAAACCCGCAGGTTCTCGGACCAATTTTTTGTGTTATAAATAAAAAGTGGTCTAAGAACCTGAGAGGGTCTTAAAAAGTAATCGAAGAACCTGGATGGGTCTGAAAAACTGGTCCAAGATGGTAGTTGTCTGAAAAAGTGGTCCATGAGGAATATAGTTGGTGACCCAAGAACCTGGGTTTTGGATGTGGTGGTCCAAGAACATGGGTGGGTGGTTATGTGCTTATGACACAACAAATGCACCCAGGGATGGGGAGGGTAAAGGCGAAAACGACAGTGACATACCGCGGACTAAAATATCACAAAGCTGAAGAGTGTCACTCTTCAGTAGAGTCGACCACCATCGACTCTTGACCATACCTTTCAGTGGTTTTGAAAGGGTTTAAGGTCGACTGTCGGCGAACCCAATTTATCGAAAGCATTTCTCTATCATCACTTCTTTGGTTACGCATAGTTTTCTGAACTGTCAGATAAGCTTAGGTTCTCGTACACGTGTGATAGGTAGTACTCCTTAACTAATATTAAACCAGCTTATAAAGCATCGGAGTTACAGAGGTTTTAGGACGGTATGTATCATCAAGTATAGATGAGTACTATATTGATCACTATAGATGAAACAACACTCGCACTGTTTCACCCTTGACTGCGAGATACAAGTGATAATAATGATTAAACACAAACGAAAATTTTTTCCTAGTTATGATGTAATATTAGTCAAAATATGTATTAGCAAAATTTGACTATCATTCGCTCGCGTCTCGCTAAAAATTTCCAGGTGACTCCTTCAAAACTAAAAACTGAAAATCCAGCAACTTCAAAAATCTTCTAAAACAGAAAATCCAGCAACCAAAATTTCGCAAAATGTTACATTTTCAAAACAACCTTACACTAGATAACACTGAATAGCACGACATTGTATACGAAATAATTATTGTTCTAAGAAGACCATATTTATTAGTGCTAATAATATTTACTTTGGAAACAGCACTGGAGGTTGCACAAACTGCCGAATAGATTCCAGTATGTGGTCCGACAAATGCGATGTATCATTGCTTGGAAAGTATGCGAGCTAAAAGTCCAGAAAACTATAATAATTTAAGATATGAAACTCAACGGCTTCAGATTACAAGCATCAAATGCTGGCTTCTCCACAGCCTTCCGAAAAGGGAGGGGGAATTTCGTTCTATTATGCTAAATATTTCCTTACTTCAACTGTCGTACAAATATTTTCAAGCTATATTACCGTTTTAATTTTAGAAATAACAGTCATTAAAGTTTAAAAATATTTGTCATACAGAAAACGACTAATTTCGGGACATTAATAAATCATGGATTTAGTTGAAAAGGGGTTGTCGGGCGACTGGGGGACGTGCATGGTAGAAAATATGGGGCATTAGAAAGTGAGGGAGTCCCCAACACAACATCCCCAATGTGGACAGATTAGAACTATAGAGCTTAGTACATAGTGCATACCGCCGCAATATGTATGGTTATTCATGCTTTTATAATTTTGTTTTATCTTCCGCTGAGAAGCTCATTAATATATACAATTTGTGATCCTTAAAAGCGGTAGACATAAAAAAATTACGCAAAATATTACCATGAACACCGAAAGTAGCTCAATCAGGCTATCGATTTCTGCTGTAGTTCGTACAGGAACAGCTGGTCTCTCGAGTTGTACATAACAGTAGTTGTACCTTTTCCAAATATTATGATCCAAAGCCCACCAAAGAATTTTGCTTACAAATGTCCACTTCTAAAACTAAAGTGCTCAATCAGTTTCGTATAATATTAAAGTCACAGATAGGTAGGAAATAACAGTGTTAAAATTTAGTGCCTGAAAAGGACGCCGTCGCTCCGCAGTTGGCTGACGTTCGGGATACTCTCCCGCCATCCGGCCGATAATTATCAGCCACTAAGGGCCGGATAAACCGTTGTTCAAACGTTATCGGCCTTCGGCGTGCCAACCGTGGTCTATACACATACCGCTGTACATCAATTGCGCTAAACCAAACGATGCAGGCGTTTAATTAAATCCAACTGTGTTGTACCGTTTATTCATAATTAAGTGCATAATTTTTGCTTCTCCACAGTGAGGAGGAGGTTGGGGGCCCACGATTATATTGGATTTTGAAAGGATGTTAATGTAATGTCTTAGTATAACTTGTCTGTCGTATGCAATTAGTTTGCAGAGACAATCCTTCCATTATGTCAACCACAGTCTTTACTTATCTCCCATACTCAGCAACTAGCCCACTATAGTTTTTACGACGCCGATGATATACTTCTAAACTTTGTGTATTTATATAGTTTAAACGTTTAAAGCATTGTTGGTAATATATGGTATATATATGTAATATGAATAACAATAGCGTTTATCATCATGTGGTCAACACGTTATCACGATGTAAACATCTACGGACAACGTAATTTCATGTATTACTTGTTAAAATTGTGTCAGGCTTCTAACGAACGATACGACGTATTAATTCACCCATGCTTAAACGAATATTATTCGCACGAACTTATATCCTAATCATAATAATAGATTGTCACGCGCACATGGACTCCAAATAGCCAAGACCAACCTAGCAGAATAAACAAACCCACAATAATACGTTCTCCATTGGCCTCGTCATAGTTCGTCTGCATCCTATTGTGCCCTCCGAACCTCATACAGCCATTCCTTTTGACGTTTATCACTTCGATTTCTCGTGTTGTGTCAATCCGTTGGACAATCGTTCCGCGTTTCTCCAATTATTGACCACACACTGTTGGATACCTAGCTCGGAATCTTGATGCGAGGGAACATTTAGTTTCTTTTACCACAGCGGTGGGGGCCCGTAATTTTGCGGTGCCCCCTGACAATAAACGGGTGCCCCGGATTGCAAAGTGCCCCCTGACAAAACTTTTGCTATTCCCTGTAAAAACACATACAGTTGACATAGCATATTGACAAAATTTGTTATAAAAATTTCTTTTTAAAGCTCAACAATATAAGTAAAAATGGCTGAAACGTGCTTTTAACATTAATAGAGATATTTTTGCACCGTTTCTGAGGTCATTAATTTTAGCGTTTCTCGCTCAAAAATGTAAATTTTAAAAATTTTTAGATTTGGAAATCGAAGGACACCGTCCGTGCCCCAAGGTTAAATTTTAACCCAAAGTTGACGCAAAGATTTTTGGGCATTGTACTGGGTATTTACCCAACGAAATTTGAAAATACCCAACAAAATTTGAAAATGCCCAGAAGAATACCCAGTGCTTTACACTTTGGTCTCGAAAAAATAATACATTCTTTACTCAAGCGAAATGCTATATCCGCGCCATAAATAGCACTACATACGACAAAAACATGATACAGTCACCTTATGTGACTGACCTGACCTTATAAATGCATAAATCACCATTAAAAAATATTCTTTAGTTGTACCAAAAATATTTAGGTTAAAGTACATACACGCAGTGTAAGATGTTACCGGCAATATTGCAAAAACAACCTATACCGACCTATAACTAGTGTAGAAAAATTTAACCCAACTTCTTCTGAAAATACGCAACTAAAATCGAAAATGCCCAGCGAAATATCCTGATTCAAATTTGAAAAAATCTCTGAGGTGAAGCCAGTAATGTCTGTTAGTAAATCGGTACACATCAACGATCAATGACCGGCCTTAAAACCGGCGGCCGCCCAAAGCTAAATCTGGATAGTACAGTGCGGCTATATTTGCTATAAGTGTAGGATTCAGCAATTTAGCTGTCGCGAACCCATATAAAACCCACATTACCGAGCCAATAAGTTTCAAGCAAATGCAGAAGCAGCTGTCGCGAAAATTAAATTCGTAAAGCAGTAAGAGCAATTTTCTGGCAATAGGCCATCCGTTGGATTTTGGTGGAAAATTAGCCGGACGTTGAGATGTCAGCCGGACGTAGGGATTGTCAGCCAGCCGTCAACAAGCTACTTTTTGCTATAATGTGGATCCAACTTGGTCAAAGTGACACACATTTCCATATTAGTTTTTCCTTGCGAGCCGTAAAGCGGCACGAACATGTTACATACATCTCCGCATTGCTAACAGTACGGACGCACATATCGCCAGCAGTACCCATGCACATACTGCTAAGGGCGAAAATTTATATTACTAACTACATTACCCCTTAAACAACAAAAAATCAAAACAACGAACCTGAAGAATGCTTCTTGTAAGAACACACGTGTCCTGAGATGTCACAAATCGACGACTGAATTCCTAAAATAATGTAAGTTGCAACACAATGCTAATCACAATAATCTGGCTTCTCCAAATAAAGGAGGAGACTCAGGTATTTCGTCCTCCCACAGGTTCTCCTAGGTAAATTTTGGCCTGCCCCAGTTCATTTCTTCAGGTACTTACCTGCCCCACTAAAAACCAAATTGCTGATGGGCTGAAAATATGCAAATTTTTCCATTTTTACCAAAAAATCCCTAAATTTCACCATAAGCACCTAAAAATCACAAAAAATTAAATTTCCTTTTTTAAATTCTCACTGGCAGGAGAGTGGTGACATGCGTAATTCCACTTGGGTTGTGCGAATTGCCTCGCGCTATAGATTATTTTAAAGCTTAAAGTCACTATTTGAGTCCTTTAGTTACAAGCGAAAACGTAACGCTAACCATAGCCGTTCAGAACAGCATAAACTTAACTTCGACTTGGCGGATTAACTCCCCCAATTGCTCACTCAAACCGTAAAATATCAATTTGTGGCCTTTAGTTAGACGCGAAAGCAAAAAAGGCACTCCATATCTGAGAGGGGCAAAATAAAACAAGGTTATAGATAGTATCTCGCAAATATCAGTGCAGATATCTCATAAACCAAACTGGGATCATAAAGCTCCGTAAAACTGTATATTGCTTAGCTACAAGAATTTGGGTCAAAAACGGTTTTAAGCGGGGCTGAGTCTCAAATTGGTGAAAATAATCACATCTGAAGAACCACTTCAACAAAGTTACTGAAAGTAGATTCGTTTGGTGGAGCAAAATTGATCCTATATAACAGATGTTGAAAGTCCGTCAGCATTGGAGGCATAGAGGGTCGGTGGGGGCGGGGGTGGAGGGTTAATTTTTGAAATATTAAGGAACTCAAAATGTTTCTTATTTTTGCTAATTTGCGGTAAATTTTTCCAAATTGATCCATTTTTTGCCAATTTTACGCTATTTTTGCTGTTGTTGCCTACGCGGCAGCGCTAGTAAATAAGTTTTTAGATGGGTCCGTGTGGCCCAAAATACACGAAACCTGCAATATGTTCACAGTCGCTCTCTACGTAGCTATACACGTTGCATTGTCGTTGTCCTACGTGGCAAGGTTTTCTCAAAGTGGGTTTCGAAATGAGCCTGCGGAAACCTAAATATGCAATAGGTGTGTAAAAATTACACATTTAACACTAAAAATTCACCGCGTTGGCTATTTCTAATACTAAAAAGTTGTATTAATATAACCGGCAAACTTGTGCGGCAGTTAAAAGTGCTTGAAAATATAAAAAATATGTAGCATAGATATAAATTTTGTCCCTGCCATAATTTGAATTTCCCCTGATGAATACAGGGATCCCCCAATGTCGCTCCATGTTTCGGAAGGCTACGGACCGGCCAGTAATACACGTTTATGCTTTCTTGTTACATAGATATCTGTGCACACCTTATATAACAAACTGTACTCCCAAACAGTAAGCAATCGCATAATAGCAACTTATAACTAGATGCGTGTCTTGTCGTCGAATTGAATTCTGAGTGTTGAATATCTAATTGTGAGAGACGTGTAAGCATTAAATTACAACATGAGCCACCGAATATCAGCCATATTACTTGAATAGTTGAGAAGATATACACGATTATTGTATGCGCAATGTAAGATAAACCAGTATGTCGTAAGCGACGGTGAAACGGAGGCAGCGTGGTTTCAATTGGATATTTTGTAATCACTTTGTAACAGGCTTTGTGTTTGATGTATACACTACACTAAAACCTCTATAATCCAGAACCCATTAAAAATTAAACCCTTCGAAAACAATACTGAAAACGCATCGAAGACAGATTATATTCTTGAAATCGGGTTCAATGACCGTGAGCCCATAGAAAACCCATGAAGAGGCATCGTGCACGCTAAACTCTAGATTATACATCAATGTATTCGATTGTTCAGGAAGACCAGAATATATACAATTCTTGATGCCCTGCACGGAATACAAATCTAAACAAATTAAAACACACTACATGTTGGAAATAGGGTTCGTCGACCTTAAACCCCAAGAAAAGGTATAATATTGCCAAGTTGGACCCTAAATATCAAAACCATCGTATTCAGCGTTCTTGATAACCTAGTGCTCATCGCAATGTAAAAACCACGCAATATTACGTCTAAATTTGAAAAATCGTTATTTCTGACAAAAGGCATAAAAAATATGTAGCATACTAGGCTCTCCAAATTGGGGTGGTGGGGGGCCCTGGCATTTTTGGGCTCCCCCTGGTTCAAAACAGGTGCCCCCGGTTCATGCCCCCCTGGCAAAATTTTGGGCTACCCCGGTTCACCACATCTGGGAAAATTTTTTAGTTTCCAATCGGTCCATAGTACAAAAAATTTGATCAAAATTTGTACTAACATTTCTTTGCGAAGCCAAAAATATCGCAAATTTTGTCAAAATTTGCCTCAAAATAGCTTTTTCTCTCCGTCAAAACCATTTTGGCAGTATTTCTGACACGATTTTTAACTGTTTTTCTCTTGGCAAAATGCCCCCTGCCACAATCGGGCGCCACCCCGATTCGGAAACAGGGGCCCCCTGGTTCATGCACCCTGGTAAAATTTTCAACGAATGGAGAGTCCAGGCATATAGACTAAAATTCTGTCCCCGCCATAATTTGAATTTCCCCCGATAAATACAAGGATCCCCCAATGTCGTCCCAAATTTCGGAAAGCTACGGACAGGCAAGTAATATACGTTTATGCTTTCTTGTTACATCGATATCTGTGCACACCTTATATAACAAACTGTACTCTCAAACAATAAGCAATCGTATAATAGCAACTTATAACTAGATGCTTGTGTTGTCGCGGACATGGTGATTTCTGAGTGTTGAATATGTAATTTAGAGAGACGTATGAGCATTAAATCACAACATGAGCCACTGAATATCAACCATATTACTTGAATAGTTGAGAATATATACATGATTATTGTGCACACAATGTAAAATAAACTAGTATCGCGCAAGCGACGGTGAAACGGAAGCAGCATGATTTCAAGTGGATATTTTGTAATCACTTTGTAACAGGCTTTGTGTTTGATATATACACGACAGTAAAACCTCTATAATCCAGAACCCATTAAAAATTAAACCCATCGAAAACAATACTGGAAACACATCGAAGTCAGATTATATTCTTGAGATCGGGTTAAATCTGAAAACCCATGAAGAGGTATCAAATGTGTACGCTGGACTCTAGATAATCAAATCACTGTATTCGATTGTTCAGGAAAACCTGAATATGCACAGTTCTTGATTCCCTGCACGGAATACATAACCAAAAAAAATGAAAATACACTACATTTTGTCACGTTCGCTGCTTTACCCACGTTTAGCCAATTTTGGTAAATTGATTGATATATTCTTTAATGTACCGTCGTTGTTCGCATACGATGTGTTGTTAAGTTTTGTTTTGTATCGTTACACATTTGATTTGATGCAAAAGATTTGAGAATATTAAAAAAGGGTTCGATTTATTGACTTTTCGTGCATGTTCAATCGCCTATTGAACAAACATCACCCCGCACCATTCTTACTTTCCGTGTGCTTAACGGATGTTTGTTTTATGGTTAAGGTGCACTGAAAGTTAGGCTTCTACATGAGCATTTATGATATAATTTATTTGTTCATGTGGTAAGAATGGACTAAAGGAAGTTAGACTTCAAATTAAAATTTTTTCATCTATAGTTCTGCTTGAATTTAGTTTGTTACGCATAAATTTTTCAAGTTACTTGATTAATAATGCGATAATAAGCTAACTAATTAATCCAAAATTCTACATATATATTTTTAAATAATGATCATAATCAAAATAATAATTGTGGACGTAATATTACTGCACGATTATATTATAAGGCTTGCTTTTGTTGTGAATTGTTTTTATAAGACGAAATTTAGCACTAATCCAACAGAATGATGATGTACACTTCCGCCCGAGGCATTGTAACGAATATTTTAATATTACGTCAGTGGATACAAAAATACATCAATGTAAATTTTGCGTGATATAAATAACACAGGAAAAGCGATTTTCCAGAAATTTTCCGGATACATATGAAATATTAACATGGTTTACTACTTAAAGTTTCAATATTAACAATTTTCTCAAATTCAAAAAGGAAAACAGTCGCTAAATATCTCCTCTTGGTTGCTTTACGTGATTGAATGACGTCTGCGTTATTTTTAATGCTGTTATTTTGTTTTATTACTTATTGGTTCAGTATATAATCTCACTTGTTTACCAAGTTTCAAGAAATATAACCCACATTTGAAATTCGATTCCCAGTTTTTTGGCTTCATCCTTATAAGTGGCATACAGCGTTAGTTGTCCAGTAGTGTAGAGCGCTTGTATGAAATCCAGAAACACAATTTCTTTTTGCGTTTTCAACTAGGTATAAAAACGACTATGCATTTCACCGTAAGCCACACTGCACCGTTTAGCTACGGTAACACGGTCCATGAGCCCGTAGAGAAACCGTACAACCGGAAACACTTTTAGTCCAAGTCGGTATATTAATTTTTCAATGATACCGGAATGACTAGCCATATTAATGTACTGAAAACAAGACATAGAAAACAAGTACAAATATAATAGTATATGGCTTATCGACACATTAATTTAACCTTCCAAATTAAGTTTGATGTCGAAGATTGAAACGTTTCATTGCCTAAGTATTACACTAAACATACGGCGCTTGCATATTTAACTAAGCTAAAATCATTTAAAATTGAAACATTTTCTGCATATTTAATTATGTTAGGTTCATTTAATATTCAAACAATAGCAGTTGTCTTTCACATATTTAACATGTTACGTGCACAGTTTTTTTGAACCGGTTTCTTGTATATCATGCAATGGAATAGTTGATGACTTCAAATAGCCACGCCATTTTACATACAAAATTTTAAATTTGTGTAGCAATTATCTATTAGTTAACCTAAGTATAAAAACTCTAAACTTTGATTTGAGAACCCTGAAAACAATAAGTGGTAACATAGGGTGTAGATTTAGAGTACTGTATGCATTTTACTGCTGTGTTACTAAGAAATACTAAGTTAAAGCCTGGTACGTAATACTTTATTTAGTTGAATTGATTCAAATTTCTTGGGTCAAGTGCACTGCGATGAAGTCATAACTGATCTGCTTCATCGGAAAACCGTTCCCCATTTTTAAAACTAAATTTATTCTTTCCACTTTCGCCAGTAGATCACCAGCCTCTTGCATAGGATCCGGGCTATGAAAGTTAGTCCACTTTCCAAAAGTTTCCAGAGATACCAAATGATCAAACTGATGGGTAAACGAAAAAACAGCGAAGACCTAGCTGAAGAAATTAAGGCTGCTAAAGACGGAGCTCATCAATCGAGAAAGTGAAAAGTTTACTTTGAACCATTCCATAGATGCATGAGACAGCTAGTAGTGCTTGGATTCATAGTGCAAACTTTGACTTGAACCTCATCAAAACCTATTATATACCGCATCTATTACGCAGCAGTGAAAAGATAACCAACGCTACTAAAAAGAATAACGGGTTTTTAAGTCAGTCTACCAAAAATTAGCTATTTCTTGACATAATACACTATCTTGGCCCTGGTACCAGTTATGATGTGTTTGAAAGTGTTTAATGTTGAGCAGAAAAAAGCTTTTGGCTATACGAATGGCTCTAAACTCTAAATCAACTACAAGGCACTAATCTTCCGTTTATAAACGCCTTCTACAGCACCCTTCGACAAAAAGAAATTAATATAAACGATTACGAATATCTTAAACAAGTGTGGCAGCTACAACGGTTTGAAACTATGGAAGACATACTCGTGTGGTATAACAACGTCGACATAGTGCCGTTTCTCCATGCAGTTCAAAAATGTTCAACCAGTTCGAGGAGCGGGGCATTGCATGTTTAAACAGGCAATTAGTCTGCCCCGAGTGGCACTACAGCGCATGATGCAAAGGTTGCCGAAAAGTGCGTTATTTCTAATTTTCAACGAAAAGTTTAAGAACATCCACACAATGATAAAAGACTATATCGTAAGTGGGCCGTCTATAGTCTTCCATCGTTACTACGAAGCTGGAGTGACATGAATACGACGGGATAACCCAGTGAAGAAAATATTTGGCTTCGACTCGAACTCTTTATATCTGTGGTCTTTATGCCAGGAGATGCCGACGAGTCTATTCGCAGCGTGGACCCCAATCGACGGCTACGCGGGCGAAGGAATTCCTAACCAGTCACAGGCATTACCATTTCAAGAGGAGCACAAACAATTAATGAAAACATTAAAGGAAAACTACTGCAACCCGTTCAAATCTACGTGCTAAATGATAAAACAACACGTTGGGGCGTTATCATGGTTTTAGACTGCTAAACCACTGCAAACTGGTTTAGTGTAGATATAAGAAAGACAGTTTACCTCTTTTTATCTAAAAAATAGTACAAGAAGATGGTGTAACAACTAATCCTATTTTATTGAATTATATCTGGGTTAAAGATGCTGAATAATATCTTAACTTATCAAATTGTGTGTTAATGACAACAAATTCTATAAATATGGCAATCAGCGAATAGGACTGCTAGCTGTTACGTACCAATTCTTGTGTAGTTAGATTGTAATAGTGATAATTTTTTGAAACAGCTCTTATTGAAAAATTGTTGGCAAGCAGGCACCCTACAAATATTGATTTCGAAAGGTTGAATCATTGTAAACAATAGTAATTACTATAGCAGAATATTTGTATATAAACAAAATGTATAATATCTTGTTTACCATGTTTCAGTGAAATTTCTTTGAAATTTGAGTGCTATTATAATATTTTACATGGTTTCTAGCAAATTTACAAAGTATTAATAGTAATATTTCGCTACAATAATAGGAAATACTGTAGAACTGGTTTTAAAAGCTATGGATATAAAAGAGTAGACGACAACGTTCAGCTAATGAAGGTCAATTTCTGGGATGCGGTGAATGAAGTTGTTAGTGATGATATTCAAGATCTTCGAAACGAAGTAAAGGTGTTGCCAAATATGAAAGAAAAACTGGAATGTAAGGCCGAAGCCATGTTGAAAGAATTCAATGGAATATGTCTGAACTGCTATTATGATCACCCTAGTCAAAGCCATCACATGGCTCGGGGCGGCTGCTTGGGGGACAGAAATGAAATAAAACCTGAAAATGTAAAAGAAATATGTGAAAAAATGGGCATAACATTTACAGAAAAGCTATACAGCATAGTTATGCGCAAGGAAAATTGGGTTTAAAATATTGTTTTGAGTTGAAAATAACTGCGTATAAATAAAAGTTGTAATGTGGATTAAAACTGAGCAGAATTGTGTATAGTTTAAAACTGATTATATTTAATAATACAATTTGAAAATGACCAGTGGTCGTTCCTTTGCGTAGCTGTCTCAACTACCTGGCACACGATGACACTGAAATCACGTGCCATCTGCCATTCCTAGCCACGAGACGGTACTGAGTAACAGCCGTCCTCAGTACCGCCTAATGACCCCATTAATAAAAAATTACCGTAATGACTACCAACAATATAAAAATTCATGCGAAACGGTTCAGCAGCGGATCCTCGGTGTTCGTGCAGTCCCCACTACAGAGGATGCTACTAACAGAGGATGAACTGCTGTATTAAATGAGCTCAAAAACGCAGAGATAGATCAAGAAATTCCATAGATAACACCATTTCTGTGTGTTTTGGGTCTCACCGGTCCATTGAAAAAACTTTTTACCCAACCCTGCAGCGTAAATAATGACAATAGCCGCACACATTTGCAACAATTATACATGAGACAAAAACACCCATATAGCTTGAGTGTTTGCGGAAATATTACCAGTTTCGTGTATTTTAAGTCACATGAGCTCAAGGAAAAAGCCGTCTTCCCCCAACGTTATAGCGTTAATAACGATAATTGCACCACCCCAGTGGCAGCTATATAAAGGATGACTTGCTCTACAATGTGATGCCGATAAAGCTCGAGCGGTTTCGGAGATAGTCGTCTTCGTGTATTTTGGGTGTCATAGGTCCATTGAAAATTCCTTTTGTTCCAAATCCTAAATCCCAAAAGCCAACGTCTACAAATCATTATTATACAGCCATTACAGATGCTTATTTCTATAAAATGAGACCAGAATTTGACCCAGATATCTGCGTCAAGCCAAACTTGAATTATACATGTAACTCTAACAAATGGAATAACGGACATTATCATATTTTACCACCATACAGCTAGTAATAATAGTTCGTTGCGCTCGTTTCACTCAATGCACTCAGAATTTAATTATCCGATTTTTTAATTCATATTTACTGAAGGTTAAAGAAAATATAGATAAGGTGGAGCATTCGAAAATTTTTACAGTATGGACGTACCTAAAGAATGAAAAATAAAAAAATTCCCATGTTTTACTTTGTATCTTTAGCCTGAGTTCTCAGTTATCTAATATACATGAGGCGTTGAATAGGAGGTCGCCATAATTTAAATTGGAGCTTGCCTTACATGGAAGGAATGAAATGAGAGCTCGTCTCAAATGGAGGATGTCTACAGTATAAACCGGCGAGGGGCATAAATTAATGGAGGAATGAGCCATTGTTGTTTTTATTATAAATTGCGGGGAAAACCATGAACAAAGCCGTTTTACGTAAGCTTGCAGCGTGAATTATGATCATAGCGGCACCCCATTTGCAGCTACATAAATGAAAATTTTGCTCTACAAAATGAGACCAAAAATACACATACCTCCTGTAGTTGTAGAAAGATTACCACTGTCGTGTATTTTGGGTCTCATAAGTCCAATTTAAAACCCATTTGGACCAAAACCCTACATTCTAAAAGAACTGCGTAGCAAAGCATTAAATTGCTTTAAAGAGGATTATTTGGAATACAATATGAGTCCAATTTGACTTAAATATATACTGAGGTTGTTGAGTTACAATACGTAACGCAATTTTGGAAGCCTTCGACTCGAACATTTGGCCCGATTTTTCGGTAGCGAAAATACTGAAATGGGTCTATGCGCCTAAGCAAAGGGCACAAAAGAGATTTGACGCTTTCAATAACTAACTATCGCGCGAATCAATCAACCGAACCAAGGTTGAGTTGTTTGTGGCACCCTAAAACCCCAATAACGAATATTATAAGATTTCACCACTGTTACGACTAGCAAGGATTCTTCGCTTCGCTTGTTTCACTCACTACACTGAGAATTCAATTAAATGTAAAATATTTGTGCTACACATTTTTGTAGGTTGCCATCTCCAACTAAATGGCAGACAAAAGTTACTGAAAACCAATGTTCCATCGAGTTTATAAAAGAATGAAACATTTTTAAGCGTGGACTTTGCGAAACA
This sequence comes from Trileptium ribeirensis, assembly GCA_030248225.1. Classification (NCBI taxonomy): domain Eukaryota; kingdom Metazoa; phylum Nematoda; class Enoplea; order Enoplida; family Thoracostomopsidae; genus Trileptium; species Trileptium ribeirensis. The sequence goes on from JASANE010017438.1 coordinate 19,968, forward strand.
AACGTATGGACCTGGGGCGCTGCTGAGATTTGGTACATGCACCACAGACTTTTTAGAATTAGTACAGAAAATGAAAAATGCATTAGAAGACGCTAGGATGTCTCATTATCAACATATTATGTAATTTCATAATATTTAAATTTACCAGATTACTGCTACGACCGTAATAATCAACTCTGCAAATCTAATTATTTGGCCTTTAATTAGACTGATTATTTATATATCTTCTTTATAAATTTGAAGGTAAAGGTCCAATTTTAGATGCTTCAAAAGCGAAGAATGATGTCCGCCTTCGTTTGACGTAAATCTTTGCACTTCACTTACAACTGCAATAAAGCTGCGTCTATATTAATCGTTTTGAAAAACGTGAAAACCCCGGAATTTAAAGTTTGCGAGTGGTCATTAATTTTAACCTGAATTTTAGCTTAGTTCAACGAATTTCTTTAATTTACTAAGCACTTACCAAAACCGAATCGAACGAATTGTGTTGCACAGGAATTTTTGATATTTGCTTAAGTCTCGAAAGGAATCCAGTGTAAAGAACGATAGCCTTGAGCCTAGAATATACTCTTGTTTGGCGTGGGAATGTCGGAGGAAGTAGTTTCCTTGTTACACCGGGAACAAAACCAGGAAACTTTGCGTAGTCATCATCTAAAATTAAAATATCGCGGCTGGCTAGATGCTTCGCTGAAAGCGGTTAGTATCCATTGTTTTCAAAACCTCTGAAAAACTGCCTGAACGAAACTTCTGCAGCCAAACAAAATTTTCACATGTCCTGGCTTTGATCATGTTAGCTTTAATAATACAGCACTATTTCTACAGTTTCTAATCCCAAACAGCCTGTCTTCCGCTTTAATATAATTATTTTGACGACAATAGAATTAAATATTTTGTAAACGCAGAAACAAATACAGAAACTACTGAGACAATACAGATGTGAAGTATGATGCATAATGATCTCCAACCACCATAGTAGAAGGTAAGTGCATTTGGGCTGGAGTTGGTTGAAAATTAGATTAAAGTAGCAATATACACATATATATATACATATAGTATATATACATATATATACTGCCACTAACAAAAGTTGTAGCAATCAATGTAAGCTCCAAGTTGGCTATAAAAGAGATCTACTTTACAATAGTTTGCGATCGAGAGAGCGGCGACCAAATTTTATAGCGTGACAGTTATTTTTTCGAGTACCGTGATACGTCTTTGTGTTTGCGTCAATTGTCAATAATTAACATGGCATGACTGCGAGTTAGCGGTGAGAACGGAACTAATTTCTTCCACCCGGCCCCGCCCGAAATGTGATCGCGTCAGCTCGGCCCCGCCCGAAATTTTCAAGAACAGCACCAATGCCGACCCGGCCCGAATAAAAACTGAATAGTCCGAAAAGCCCGTAGTAGCTGATATACTTTTATATAAAGATATTACTTGCTTTCCCAATTCCAAATATATTGAAATAATACTGTGCCTAGATTTCGATTTGAGGTAGTCAATTCCAAAGGTATAGTATACTAGACAGACTGTAATTTAGTTTCCGTCGGCCGAAGCGTTACACATGGCTAAATCTATAGAATCCAACCAATGATAACGCTTCACCGGAACTCTTGACATACGAAAAACTGGAACCAATCTTTTATTATTTGTTAGCCGCAATCATAAAACTGTTTGAAATTCAATCAACACCGCTTTCATAACGATACCAGTCGTCATACCAAGTGAAATATGACTCTTCATCAATCGCTTATGAATTCACCAAACAGTATCACACCATAAAAATATCAAATCTGGCACTGCTACAAGGAACCTTTTAAGTGGATCCCTTAATATTTTTCACTGAAAAACTGGTATGTTTTGCTAACTAACTACGCCAAATTTAGTATTTATTGCGTACAAATTTTTAGCATAGAAAAGATGCTTCGAAATGTCGAGATATAATAGAGATTCGAATGTCAGTATAACGTGTGTCAAGGTCAAAGATTTTTTAAATGTTGTTGAGCTTTTAGAAATCAATATCATATATGGTATTAGTGGCTGACTGAGAAAAAGTAAGGGGAGGTTTCTATAATGTTTAATAGTTTAAAAGCTATATTTAACAATACAGTTACCCTGAAACGTTTAAACGTGAGCATAGAGCTACACTGAAAATGCTTATGCTTAATACATTTAGCATTGCCGTGTGCTTAGTAACAAATCTAGCCTAAATATACTTAATTTCAAGCATAGTTATGCTTATTGCAAAGTTGCAGAAATAAAATTGGTTATGCTTAAAAATAGCGCATTGCTAAATATTGTACTATTTAGGCATATCAGCATAAACATTTTTAGTGAAAATTGATGCTCCAGCGCGACCGTTGAATTTGGAACATCGCTAACCAGTTCATCCAAAGCATAAACAATAATCAGTTCAAGTACATGTATGTATACAAGTATATATGTATTCAAGTACATCTACTGTATACAGCGACTGTCCAACAGCTTAATAATGCATAATGATAGTATTGAACTTTAAATCGGGTCGGTCAGTTATAATATATGAAGATAAAACAGAACCAAATGTAATGAATTTGGACAGAAAAATGTTTTCGCTCATTTATTCCATATCAAAATTCTGGAGATTGCAGTTAACTGCGAATCATACGTGTCGATAGAGAGTTAGGGGATAACCGCTAAAGGTCGGACACCATCCCACGCTAAATTTGCCTCTCCCCTAAAAGCGCCGCTCCCCAACCGCCTGAACGCCCTCCCCGAGGCAGCGCAGAAAATTTCAGCAACCGTTGCCAAAAATTGAATGCCAAAATTGAAGTAAAATTTAATAAACAGGGGAAATTAGAAAAAATTAATTGCAAGGTGATGAAAATTTATGCAAAATAGAAAAAATCTTGAATTCCTAAAAATTTCAAACATTGTCAGCCTCGCCTGCGCCGCCGTACCCCCTCAACTATCAACTCTCCCTAAGTCGGAGGACCTTGGCCACCTATGCTGTGGATAGATGAGCCACAAAGGAATACCAAAAAGTACCAAGTCCTAAATCATAATAAATTTAATATCTTAGAATAAAGTAGGCATTTTGAATACTTCATTCGTTAGCTTAGATAGTATTATGAATGCTGTGTGCATGCAACCTACAAGAATATGCATTTTAAAACCTTTAACCAAATATAGCCAAACCTTCAAGGTATGGAGGAGGAGCAGTAACAGTCACGACGGTTTGTCACCAAATGCCTGATTCTTGATTGCATATTGTCGAGTGAATAGAGTCTATGTTATTCCTGTGGGTCACTCTATGCGCTATTCAGCGCAGAGAAAATTTCAACCAACTAGGCTTGAATGTTATATAACTTCAAGGACAATAACAGCAAAATTTATAGTGATTGTAGTTTAAACATGGGCATCATTGAAACGGAGCGAGCGAAGATTCCACGGAGGGCGCTAGGAAGAAAAACCTTGAAATTTTTTGTATGTCGCTAGCCGCGGTAACAGCTAATTATTTCATCGTTCGCAACATGAAATAAACTCTTTGGATCATTTTCTGACTGCTTGAACTGTGTATGGGACCAACTACCAGTTATGGTAATGAATCAACCATTGCGTCTAGTCCAGGTAGTCATGTTTATTTAAATTTGCGCTATATGCTGTGTTACATTTGCATAAGGCTGCAGAGGATGTTGCAGTCAGGCTATTCCTTAACGGTTGGGCTCGCGATGGTGGACTAACTCCGGATGCAAAACCCTTCGAGCTGCAACATCCAATGACCGGTAATAAACTATATACTACCACTACTATTAATTGTGGTTGACTATTCTGCACAATTTAAACACAGTAACGTAGAATCTTATAGGCCATGCTTATAGCAAAATTATTTGACAAGAAGTATTTAAACTTGAGCACTTGGAATTTTTGAAGGCACATCTGCATCAAAATCGGCTATCAAATTTCAATCACGTTTTAAAACAATCATTGGATGTCTCAAAATTACGTATCTACTCTGAAGCGTAACATTCGTAATGGTCGAAATTGGGGCACTTGGGGGCGAAAAATTCGGTTTCCCCCTGGTCAAATTGGCGACCCTAAGCTGAGCTAGGGGAATCTAAACACTCTAAAATAGCTTAAATTGCTGATTTGCAGTAGATATACAATAATAACGCACATTATATGGTGAAACCTTATAGATTGACGGCAATTACGGTGCTTTTAACCACGCAGGCTAAAATTTAAGCATTTTTAGTTTATTAGAAGATTGATATATTTTTGTCTCGCACAGAGAATTTGGACAATTTTCTAGTGCGCAGAAAAATTCCTATAGAGGGGCTAAATTGGGGAGAAGCCAAAAAACCTGGGGTTCTTGACAGGAAGGCAAGTTCGGGAAAGCCAGATGTTCTCGGAATTGTGTTGCCTGATCTACGGCGGTACTTTTCCGTATAGGGATTTTCGGAACCGGAACTCCCTACTTTATGACGTTAAAGCCAATATCGCTCTCTTCATTCAAACAACGAGTACATGCTGCAAATGTCTGCCATTATAATCAACTGCGTCTGTTTTCTTCCAATTTAAGTCGAACCTTGCGTACCCAAGCTTGTTTCCCTCGACGTACATATGGATAGTCTATAAATGCCGAATTCGAATTCAAGCAGTTTCAAATGAACTTCCGTGCCTTGAAGGAAGAAAAGTAAGCATAAAGTACATATAAATTAAATATCGATAGATCTATCACAATTTTCATCATAGTAGAATCTATGTGCACTTAGCTTTGGATTTACGCTGGTTCAATTATTATATATGCACTGTTAAAAATTTCACAAAATCAAGACAAGTTAAACAATTTTCGATTTTGGCCAAAAAATGGAGTATTCTGACATTCCAAATTTTGCCAATTCTAAGGAAAGGGTAAAAATTTGAACAAATTTAAGCAGCGGTTTTCCACCTATGAGCCAAAGTTTACAGATATTTTAAAATGTAAAATTTTCAAAATTTTGTCAATATGATATTCCTGCTATATGGAGATAAACGGTGTACTCATAGAGTTATGCAACCAGTTAAACATGTTGGTTCTGTTATAGACCTACACTGGCTGTATCCTAAGGCATCTGAAACATATGGAGCTATAAATATTCCATTTTGGACCAAAAGGAGTCGCCTTGTGGTAACATTTCGATTTCACTGTGCGTAGAAGGCTACAACATGTCTATATAAATTCTAATGTTGCTGAATATCATACTAGCAATGTGTCGTAGGCACCCAATGTAAAGCTAGGGCCTACAGCGTAACAACGACACTTGAAATACTGCGAAGTTCCAAGCATATATATTTTTGGTCACGGGAGGAAGAAGGGTCCTACGTTTTTAAATGTGCTGAAAATGTCAAAATAGTGATCGACCCAAGACATATTTATACCATTATTATTTACATAAATAAGTTATTTACTTGCCATTCTTACCTTCATCTAATCCGGCAGGCGGTAGAGGTATTAAGCCAGCATTGAGAGATTCCTTTATTTTCCACAAAATTTGTTCGCACTGCTCTACGACTTTGTATGCTTCTTCGAGCTGTTTTGCATGACCGGCTTTCGAAGCACCAGATATTGGCTGCAGCACGTAAAAGTTATATAAATATTACAGGGTTTAGTTATGTTCCGCTCTGTTGTATAGATGGAAGAAGGGGTCACCCCTCCATGGCTCTGGTGACCCCGAAGGGACACCTCCACGTCCCTCTGGCCCTAAAATTTTTTACCACCACGATTTTAGCTTCCCCCATTTTATGACCTCCCCAAAGAAGGGGGGCGGGACAAGGAAGCCAACAATTTCCATACCCCTCCCCCCGCGATTTCGGCGTTTCCACTAGGTCATGCCCGGGTAATTTTTGGCTTCTCCAAATCAACCCCCACAGTACCCTCCGATATTTTGAGGTGACACCAAACATTATCGTCCTAACTAAACCGGTTATAACAAAACATAATAATGCTGCTTATGTTTAGACTAAACCAATTCCTCAGGGAAATGAAACGCGGCACGCAGAAATACACAGTTTCAGTAGGAAATAAGTATGGAAACAACAATACATACATGAAAAAACTACATAATGCAATTACAATATCCCCAGTTGACCTGTGAAATCTGTTTTCCAAAGGTATTTCCGGTTTACCCAGGTACGGGCTGGGGATCCTAGCTCAAAGCCCCCAAGTAAAATTTTGGATCAGTGGAGACCCCAGATTTCCTAATTATACTAAAATTTTATACAATTTTTGTCAATTTTCACTAATTTTTGCAAAAATTTGGCCGATTTTTTACAATTTATTAAAATTTTCTTAAATTTCCATTATTTGCAAAAGTCATTGGCTTGACCCTTAGTTATGGCTTCCTGCCTTTGCTAGGGATTAGAGATGACTTTAAGCCTCTGACCCTGGTCCCCGGGGCCAAAAAAATGCGGTTATGTACCACGTCATCTACTACAACTTGTCATGACCAATATATTCACAGCTTGATGTCATTTGTATCAATTTTTTTATCTGCTAGAAATAACAATAAGCCCGTAGTGAGCTTTCAGCCGGACTATAAATCAAGGATTTGTTGCAAAATCTGAGTTATTTATAATAAAAAAATCACAAATCTAATGTAATCTGAACAGTATTCAAGTGTTAATGGTAAGTACTACGTATTTAAGCATGTTATAATAAAACACAAGGTCCCTTTTCTATATAACACATAGAGTGACAAATTTAAATATAACAATACACTGTGCTGAGATTATAAACGAAAATCACATATTTTTTTGAAAAATTTCTAAACTCTACGTAAGCCGCTAACGCATTTACTCACTAGTAAAATTTTTCAAAAGAACAACTAATGTGACCAAAACCGTTGTTTTGATGAAATCAAAATCGACACAGCGCTATCCACCAAGTATGGCATATACGGTATCTAAACGTAGCACTAAAAAATACTCGACACCATATGGAGCCGTTGGGATTAAATAGATTGTTAATTCGTTACCAACCTGCATATATGCGTTGTACTTGGTTTGCATATAGATTTCTATAACTTAATTATAATATGCAATTCGACCTAGTAACGAATGGATTGTCTTTCTCTGATGAACTATGGACAGTATTAAATACCTGAGAATCATCAAAAAAGCTTAGCAGCAACAGTCAACGAAATCAGCAGTATCACAACTCGTCAATAACAACAACAATAGGCATTCAACGAGCCACCAACAATCACCACCTATAATATCGACCGTCGTTAACGAAGTCACCGCAGACGACCATCGTGAACGACGTCATCACAGACGTTTACTATCATCGACGCTTTTACAGATGTCTGTCATTAGCGGCAAGTCCACAACGCTAACGTTTTCCTTTTCTTCTTTCATGGGCGGCCAGCAGTTTTCAGCTATACTAAGGGCCGTCAACGTCGTTATCGCAATGATACCCAAGGGTACAACTCCATACATCGATACTTCTACTGGAGATCATACGTCGTTCTGTTCGCCGACACTGTGTCACTGATGAACCCCGAGCTTATCCCACGGCCTATAACCTCAGACGTGTCAGCCACATTTAGACTTTGCACATCGCGCCCTAATCAGGACGTCTCTTTGGCTCTCGGGACCCAGAAAGTATTCTGTCGATCTGTGAAGCTACAATCACGGTATCGTCGTTAAGTGAACATAATGCTATTCTTCGTGACAAATAGCTACCAACTACTGTTTAGTCTTAGTAAATTTTCACACCTATGAATAACAATAAATATGTTGATTAGATTAAAGGTAGATATAACCTAATATAATTACATCTTTGATATCAGTGGTGCCGCAACCGGGGGAGGGGTAGATATAACCTAGTATAATCATACCTTTGATATCAGGGGCGTCGCAACAATAATGTTTCTGGGGAAGTATCCCACAGTATTCTTGTACAATATTTCGTAGACAGTCTTGAAAAAATTTTGTACCTTCGGCGCACGGAACCCTAATGCAGACGCGGCGTGACTACCATCCCTAATGAAAAAAGTGCCCGAAACTATTATCGCAAAAATGTTTTCTCGGTTTTTACCGATTTGTGCTAATTTTTACCAAATCTAGCTCCAATTTTTGCATGTTTTCCCTAATTTTTCGAGTGCCTGGACGCGCGCAAGGAGAAGTGTGCAAAGAGAACATTTCCCCCATGAACAGCTATGCCGCAAAGTGTGACCCCCACAGTGAAATCATGGCGACGCCACTGTCTGATATATTAAACATACCAAGATTTTCCGTGTGTCTTTATTAGTATACGAGAGCAGTGCAATGAGGAAAATACGAATAAATCTGGGTCGCAGCATAAGGGCTGATAAAGTTGCCACTTCCTGTAAACTATATGGAAACAATAAATGCTAACAGAAGTTATAACAGCTGATAGAGAGTACATTTAATAGTAAGAATTATTTTGCATTGATTTCGTAAACACTGATATCTCCAAGAATGAGTCAACAATGTGATATATGTAGTTTAAAAAATTCTTCGTACCATGCAGTTTCCTTCGCTGTTAAATATGATTGGCATTAAAAATCATAAAAACATAAAAGACTCACTGAAAAATATTATGGCAGTAACAAGATATTACCTGACAATACCTGCTCACAGAATTTACATCAAGCCTGAATTAGAAGGCGCAAAAGCAAACAAGCTTATTTTGAGAGACCTAACAGCAAGTCCAACATACCATGCAACTGCATTGAATAATTTTCTAAACATTCCAATTAATATTGCTCAATGTCACGCTTCATTTATATTTTAAATACTTTTCAACGTTACAAGAAACACTTGCTAATAAAAAATTAATAAAATATAATATTCACTGTTTACCATTTAACAAACAGATGGATGCTACGATACCATTAAATTTTGATCGTTAACGTTTGGCCTAGCATCCTTCTCGCATAGTTTAAAATGTAGATATCAGAAACAATGAAACTTTGAAGTGTCAGAAATAGTTTTTGAACCAGAATGAATTGGTCTATAGCTTATCAGCTTGCGTTGCTATGTACATAAGTCATATGCATCAAATATGAGCAATAACAACATCGAAAATCGAAAATATCGTACCGATGATAAGAAATGATCGGGCACTAGGTAATAAACAGTGTATCTAATTACATATCTGGCTTCAACTCATTGTTAATATTATACTTGAAAGATAAGTACTGGGGGTCCCGCGTTTCATAAGTGAGGGAGCTAAAAATACATGGGAGCGATTCCCTCAGTTCATGTGCCGGTGCTCCGTTGAATTGGAGAACCATAAAATATTTTATCACTAAAAACGACAAATCTTTGTAATTTCAATATGTTTTACAGAAAAAATTAAAGCTTTTTTGGCCACGAAACCAAAATTTATTTTCCAGATTTTTAATCCAATAGTGAACAATATTAGGATGATTTTTTAGCTCAAGAAATAAATATTTCACAAAATGTTGGCCGTGCAGGAAACTACACGAGGGCATGAACAAGGGGAACCTGGGGCAAAGGTTGATAAACCTGGCAGAGCTCGATACAGATTTGGACTCATTGCCCCTATTTAGAGAAGCCAGCTTACAGTACATAAAATGTTATATTATCTGTTGTGTGGAAGCAAAATTTTTCCTACGAATTAGAACGCAAGCATTGCAAGCATTTATCTAAGTGCATATAATAGGTATATATATTACAGCTAAGCCATCCACCGTCTCAGTCATAGCTTAAACAACAAAAAATTTAATATAGTACCTTCTTTGCGTCTTCGTTTGGTTCATTTGCACATAAGTCTGCTGCTGCCTGGAAACAATCACAAACAACAATAATTTAATCATCATGTTGTAAAACCTGTATTGCTGCACTGCTTTACGATAAGATGTAGTTACATGTTATATAGGCATATGGATCCCATATGTTAGAAAGGGATACTAATAAATGCATTACAATAATAAGCTTTATTGGAAATGATTCAAAAACTTGAAAAACAAAGTGCAGTGTCGAAGGGACCGTAGGATTTCTATAGTTTGAAAATGCTCTGCAACATAATACGTATTTGCCTAAACTCAATGTTGACGGAAGTTCGTATATTCTGTCTTCCTTCTTGCGCCATGTTATCTTTAATGATATACTAATACCATTAAAGGTTAAGACGGTTGTATTGCTCTGTGGATAATCTACTTTGTGATGCTGTGGAGATATTTATTATTGAAGCAGAAGGCAAGCATCCCGTAATTAAAATCATACACAATGCGCTCGCCTCAAGTGCACATGCATATATTCGTGTCATGATCCATTTATACAATGTTTCCAGGCATGCTGACGAACATATACTGCGGCATGTATCTGTTAGAAGCAAAAGCTTTAGCTTCATCGTACCGTCGTTATGGGAACGACCTACCGTTGGATCTTCGCAGCTCGAAACTGCCTTTGAATTAAAAAATAAACTTAAAACTCATCTTTTCCATCAGAGTTTTTTGTATTTTTGCTGAGCCATTGGCTTGCTTTCATTTATTGATACTGTTTCCCATCGTATTCTCATTTACAACGCCCTTGCATCACCTTCACCGAAAAAGGCGCATATGTGTATCAGATGGACGTGACGCTGCTGCATTACGCACTTCCACAAACGTAAGGCCCATACGACCCCGGCTATCCCAAACTCAAGGGCAGATCTATTGGGTTCAAATTTTTATTTTTTGATTCCGGTCGGACCCAACAAATTACGGAGCTTAGCAAGCCACAGGAGCGCTTCACAGTATGTGTTCAGATCCTGCCGGACGGGTTCCGCACGTAGCCTAATAGGTACTACTTTTGAGGTCCTCAGGGAGGTTGCCTTCGTCACCTTCTCTCAGGCCAAAGAGAACATACCACTATTCCCTATCCTCGTTTAACCGGGAAGTGTATTTGGAGTAGAGTTTTCCTTTCTATTTTCCTGAACGCTTTTAGAACTTATTTAATTTAGCCAGTGGCCCCCACTAGGGTCCGACAAATCCCTAGACATTTACAGTCGGATTCGCGTGTGATTTCCTATTCTGGGTACCCAGCGAAAGTTATAATTTTGAAGAAAATTTTCCTTATTAACCGCACGAGTCGTACTCACACAGTAATATAATTAATACAATTATGGAGTCGGCGAGTCACGCTAAGGTTTGTTTCTTCAACGCGTGTGCCAAACCTGAACCACGTGGGTCGTCGATAGGGTTGACGGATTTCAAACCCCTTTTTATATCTATCGCTACTAGGGTCAAAAAAACACATTGGCTGCTTGGGTTTGATTTAGCGTTTATTGACGAGTCAAAATCGTATATGGACAAGAACATACTGTACGGGCGAATACCATAGGTACAATGTCACTAGTAGGGTACGCTATTAGGAGAATGAGCAGGGCGTCAAACGGGGTAAGTCGCGGAGTCATCGCCTTTTTCATTGAACTCTCACAGCTGATTCAAATTGCGGCGTAAACTACTAAGTCTTTTCCAATGACAGCTGCGCTTACCTTACTCATTAAAAGTGTGTGAAATCAAAAGCAAATACCGGTAAGAGATAGCGTAAAACGGTTACTTATAAAAAGAGGCGCTACTCAACTAACCACTCGCTCGGCACTACGATTGCTACTAGAGGGTTCAGGTAGCAACAGGTTCAGGTAAGCGAACGGTGGTAATATAACGGGTACAAATGAGGCAGACGGGACGAAGCGTACAAAGTGGGATTGCGGGACTCAATCTTGCTCATCCTAATTACGGATATGGTACATGATAAGTGAATATTGGTAAATGCGGTAAAGTAGCGATTGGATTAACATACGACAAAATATTACAACAAAAGAGTAAAGGTACATATCGATATAACGGTAAGTTTGGGAGGTGATCATCGGTACGACTCTTAATTTTCTTTAGTGCGACAATGGTACGACTGTTCTTTTCCTACTCGCATACATACATACGTACGGTGACCATAAGTATAAGATAAAATTTTCAGTAGGTTGCACATATACAACTGGTTAATTTTGGTTCTAATTCCCTATAAAACCATTCCTCAAGCACGGTAATAAAACGGTAAAATTTGGCCTTAAATCGAGGCTCATCGGTGACCGAAATAACTGCAAAAAACGGACTTTTTCGTGTTCATGAACATGAGCTAAAATAACGCTAAAAATGGTTGGGTAGACTTATCCTTTAAACAGCTTATGGCTCCAGGTAGGCTGAGGTTGGGACCGAATTCTCTACTTTTTTGGAACTCGCAACTGCAAAATTTGCACTAAACTTATTGCTAAAATTTACTGTTTTGTGTGCATTAGTTGCACTCTATCAACACTAAGAATTTTGATATGTTATTTTGTTTACCAAATTTACACAATTTTAGAAGACACTGGATAGATTCGGATCCAAGGAAAAGTGATAAATTATCGATTCTAAAGGCAATTCGGGGTTCACCTAGGACCTTTGTTCACGCTTAGCTCAGCGGAGCAATATCATCCTATATTCTTACCAAAAAGTACAGCGCTACTACGAGCGGTAAAGAAAAGAATCCCTAAAATTTAGACTCGGAAGGGCAAATTAGCGTATTTCACGCCCTAATACGAGGCGGTTGAATGTTTTGTTTGGGAAACTTATTTAGTCTACTGGAGAGTTCCAAACGGACTCTCACTAATCTTACAAAATGTATGAAGGTGGTGCCTTAGCCTTCAACACCTGCTACTAAAGCGTTAACCTGGTGTCCGGTAATTCAATCAACTGGTAAAGCTCCAAAACAGGAGCAAATCTAATAGCTCACAAGCGCATTGCATACATTGTATCGTTCAATTGGAACGAGAGATCGTACTAAATTTGACGTTTAAAGTTAATTAAGGGTTAATGCGGGTCAACAACCGTCCGTTTGATAAATTCACTGCTTCTTCCTATGACAGGTTTCCTAGTTACGAGTCAACTACTTGCTCAATCCTTGATCAATGACAATAAACGGTATGCTTAAACGTGTAAGTAGGTCATTACCAAAGTAATGAGCCGCTTTGGGGGCATACCAACTTCTACTAATTCAAACGGTTTAACAAACTTGGCTTACTTAATTGATTTTCTGTACTAATTTAATACTTAACTCCATTGCTTAACGTGGAAATTTTTCTAAAGCAATCGGGTCATTCATTATTGCTACTAACGGCATTAATATGGGCCAAGCGACAAGCTTGGCGAGTCCCTAGTTTACGGCACAACCAATAAATCCTATGAGGCCAGTTAATTGTTGCTAATTAGGTGGCTATACATTATCATTGTACAAATTTCATGCCAACTTCAGGGCATAGGGGCAGGGGTTAGAATTATATTCAGGGACCTACAAATTTAACTAAAACTAGAGCTGTGTGTGGCGATGCCTTGTAGGTCATCGGCACTATCCTAAAAGCACTGAAACTTAAGTTATTTTCACTTGAAAACGACTCTCGAAAAGAGCTCTATTTGGTACTACCATTTAGGTTATGTTGCTAGCGGTTCTTACTCGACGAAACGAGTCAGTAAGTCGCGGCCCCGGTTATCGGGACAACCGTCACAAATTTATTGACTAGATTACACTCGGTTTGTATCCTTAGATGGTTCCGGGTTCCTAGTTTTCGACCAAGATTTTGAGTCCAAGTCGGTAGGGGCTGGGGAAAACCTATAATTTTCGATATCTCTCTAATTTGGCTGCCTTTCTCTGTGAAATTTGGCACAGAGGCTGGGCTCGACCTTATTTATGGATTTACCAGGACCGGGTCAACGGTCCTCACAAAAATTGATCGGTCGGGCCGAGACCCGATAGATCCGATATCGCGTCTAGCGACATCGTCAGCTTTGATATACAAAAAGTTTGCCACTGCTACTAAATTTACCAACTCTGTTAAATTTAATATTTTCATTGCAGCGGCCGTACATCGGAGATTCGAGTCTCCGACGGCTTTCGTGCTGCATTGATGACTATACTCAGAGAAGGGAGAGAGATATAACTCAACTATAAAGCTGAAAGCTTGGAAAAATGTGTGTAAAAGCAAGACCAAGACCTACTATAAAACTATATGTATAACTACGTACGGCAAGGAATTATATGAAATTTGTGTAGACCCTGAGCGGATTTCGCGCTGATCGGGACAATTTTTTTCATAATTTTTGAACGGGCCTCCGCTTTCCCGGGCTTAATAGCTCAAATGGAGAGCCTAACGGGCCTCTATTTGCGGAGTAAAAACTACCAAAATTCCTGCAATGAATTTTGGGTTATAAACATTTGAAGTTTTGGGTCGTGGCGAACCCCTGTCCGGCCGTCGGGTTTGTAATTCCGACTCGATAGTGTTAAGTTTTAGAGTGGTGTCCAGTAGCGGACGCTCCTACGAAGAAACGGCGAGAGTTTCAACCGAATTCCTGGAGAGAATCTGAAAATATTTCAATTCTGCGTTTTCGGTGGGGGCAAGCCCCTTTAGGGTCGTCGGGTATGGGATTCCCACGCGAAATCGATAAGTTTTAAAGTTGCATTCGTTAATAGACATGACTACGAAGAAATGGCCAGAGTTTCAGCAAAATTCCAGGGGAGAATCTTAAAATATTTCAATTTTCATATTTTGGTAGGGGCAAACCCCCTTAAGGTCGTCGGGTTTGTGATTCCAACGCGATATTTGAAAGCTTTATGTCCTAAATCGATAGCTGGGACCCATGTCTAGGCCCGGATAAAATTTCGGTCAATTCCCTACAGTAATTCTTGAGAAATATTAAATTTCGCACGGAGCGAGGGGTCTCACTCAACGGGCGTTGGGTCGGTGCGCTCAGTTATTGATACACAGAAATTATCGACATAGTTTAAACATTTCGAGCGTTTAAGTCCTCGACGCAGTTTCCTCGGTAATGTTATCCTGCCAAAAATCCTCGTCCTAGATTTCCAATAATCGAAATACCAAAATATGTCATCAGATGCTTGTTTCAAAAATCATAACATCGACAAAATTGTAAAATCGCTTATGTGTGCTTGACGCGAGTGGCATGGCCAAGGATAATGAAGAGTCCGACTGCTAGTAATGTACCAAAAATTCTTTTATTTAACCTCAGTCGGCTTAGGGACAATATCCTAGTTCCTAATTCGACTCAGGGAATCATGTGAAAACGATTCTAGACGTTTATTTGTGTCTTAACTCATCGACCGAGGGAGGTTCGGCACGGCTTCGACTTGCTAACTAGATTGTGAGAGTGGCTTCCTACGGGACTACGGGACAAGCTACGTCGGGCAGGGCTATCATGTAAACAACGGTATAAACACGGAAAGCAAAACGCTACACATAGGCGCTCTTTCAACGACGCTATTCAACCCTACGGGATATCTGCTAAGCTTCACGTCTATCTAACCTATCATCAAGAATATGAGACTACCCTATATGGCCTCCCTGTCCACACTTACAGTCTTGAGGTCTGGCGTCGACGTCTAGCGCTCGTCCATCTATTCGCAAAGCCAAAAACGAAAGCCAAAGAAAATCAATCGATAAACGAATACTATAAACGTTGAAGAGCGACAGAGTCGGTCTGCACAACGACCGCACTCTGCGCTACCGAAGTCATACTGAACGCTGCAGAGCTCTGGTCTGGTGGCTCTGTTTAATACTGCCAATTTTAAATTTCAAATTTTATTTATGGCGCCGTTAGCAGTGCTTGGTCAGCACTTTTGGGGCAATTTGACCCCAAAGTTTGATCCGAAGAACAAACTTTTTTATCGGTCCGAATTTCGAAAAATTTCGGACCATTTTAATATGAAATCTTGTATAACTTAATATCATTTTCGACTTTGTTTACAACAATTTTATATGAAATTCCTTCAAATTACCAGAAACCTTCTAGAAGCTTCGTGCTTTATTCAAACTTTCAAATTTTCAAACTTAAAATTATGTATTAGCTTTATAGAAACTGTCAACGTTAATATTAACTTTAAATCAAACTGAGGGGTCAGAGCTGTTTGCTTAAAGTATCAAAATTCGGTGGTTCAAGCGGCGTCCAGCTAGATATATAGCTCTAAATTTCGTATAAACTCCAACCAAACATTTACACTAAACTATCAATTCCGCTATATAACTAACTCCAAATTCAAAAAATTATATTAAAATGGTTCAGCTAGATGCGATCAAGCACATACCAAGCCTTCTTCAGACCACTGATAAGAAGTTCAAGTAAGCTGGAAACTGTATATAGTATTTATATAAGGTTAATATTAATTTTGTGGTACAAGCACATTGTTGTTGACTTAAGAAGCAAATGGCTTTACTTATACCGTACATCTGTACAAACATCAAGCGTCCGCAACAAGCTAGCGACACTGCCGACCGAATCAAATAGTTATGGAGATGGTGCTTAATCAAACTTATTTACTTAAAAGCTGGATACTCAGTGATCCCGGCCAACCTAATGCAAAGTTTCAGCTTCATATTAGTTACTTACTGATAAGAAGCTTCAGCTAATATTACCGTTAATAAGCGACTGAAATTACTCCAAGCTTAATATTAACTAGCTTACCAACTCAGCACCTAAATAAATTTAATATCAAACTACATTGGTATACTTGGGATTGGTGTCGCTCGGAAAGAGAAACGGCTTATGTAAACAAAGAAGAGCAAGGGGGTAAAAACACTGTTCCCTAGGCGAAAGCCAGAGTGCCAAAAGAGTTTCGGATTCGGACTCAGCAAGTCCGTCCGAGCATTTTAATGTGTAACAGGTCCATTTTTGGACAATAAAAGGGGAAGGTGGACTCTCGGGCGAGCCCATCACAACTTTTATAGGAGATTAAAATGTTTTAGACAGCTCCCGCGGGTTCGGGGTACAGTTCTATGGGCCTTTGGGTACATTTTCGTGTTAGTCTCGACAAGGGGAATCAAACGAGGGGTTACACGCCTGTCGGGGCGTTACTTCCACGATTTCCACGGGGAGGGGTACCTAAAAGTGGGCACAGCGGGATCGGTCCAGGCTCAAAAGAAAGCCTAGGTTTCAAGGAGGTCAATGATGTCCTATATATTTCTGTGTCGAATAGTCGTGGAGTTATTTAATTAATTGTTTTATTTGCTTAAGTAGATGCTGATTTACCCATAAGTCCGTAGATCCGGGTCGGATTTCCACGAGACCAGTTTCAATAGAAAGACAGTAAAATTTGCTATCAAAAATGTTATGTACCGAATTTGCGATTTCTCAAAGGTTCCGGGTTATGGGCCGGAGCCGATACTTTTGAGTCTAAATTTTCATAGATTTCTTTTAAATTTTGTCATTTATCTTGACCAGCAAAAATGAACGCTGGTAATTGATATTTCGTTTAACTCTGTAAATTAGTAGTGTACTTGTCAACACTGAACACTGGTAGATGATATTTCTCTTTTCTTATGTATATTTCAGGAAATTTGCACGGTTGTTGTCCGCTATAGGGCGAACAGCCACATTTTTGTAGTCCTCATTCGTGAGGACTGTCGTGACGGGTACCTGTCACGGGCAGTCTTTTCTATCAAAAATTGGGATAAGTTTCGCGGTGCTACTATGCGGGGTAGGGCGGGTTCGGCGGGGACCGTTCCGTCTCACATATCTACGAGCCGGGCATGGCAAGAGCTCGCCATACTAGCATTCTCTACCTATAAAAGTACTAGTCTATATGCGTAAAGATTCCTAACTTTTCCGTGAAAATCATCTTAAACGAAACAAGTTATCCTCGACTATTTGTACCTCTAAACTTTGAACTACAAGGGTACAACGAAACATAACCATAGTCCTGAAAACATCAAAGAAATACGCAAAAAGGTTACATCCAAATATAGACCTTTATGGCCATGATCAACATAATAAAAAGACATGAGTACGGTACAATTACTGATAAATAGTTATGATTATACGTCCACAATCTAGGGTACAATACATCATGGTAATCGAAAAAGCATAGGCGCTTTTATGGCCTTAAACAACACGAAAGTACGGTATGAATATGGTATAACAGTTATACGTAAATGGTAAACAAGTACTATCCAAATCAGGCTGCCAAATCGTGTACGTATACCTAAAAATACATATGAGCATCAACAGCAATTCCAATGGTACACAGATATATGGTATGATCATGATTATACGAATCAGTTGCATACGTGCCTTTATGGCCATCAAAATGGTACAATAAAACGATGGTAATGTTAATATATATATCCATACTTCAAGTACTCCAATAAAGCCTTTATGGCCAACAACAATATGGTTATAATAATGATAATAATATACAGATTGCGTATACCAATGGGTGCCTTTATGGCACTACAGTCAATAATTATGTATAATGTACGATAGCGGTACTTCGACGATTAGCCATTCCTGAAATGTTAATAACGATACCCATTTTGATCACCAAACGCTGTCGGCGGTGCAGGGCGAAATATGACGAAAATTCCTAGTTTCTAGCGAGGTTAATGGGCGTAACGATTTATAATCTGTACCATTTATACGGTTTATAAATGAGGTGACCACAGGGTCTTACGGTCGATTCGTACGTAGGGGGGAATTCGGCTTATGTATTCGCTTGCGCAGAGGTCTTAAATTGGTTCTAATTCCATATACGTACGTATTTCGATGCAACGGTTTAGTTGCGTACCCATTTGGATATTCTAAGTTGGGAGACCTTCATAACTAAATCCGTAAATTTTGACCATTACACTATGGACAGGATTACTAGAGTATTTGACTAAATGTTGGCCATTACACTATGGCCAGGATTATTGGGGTATTTGTAAATGTTGGCCATTGGAGTGTGGCCAGGATTATTGGACAGTCTATTAAATGTTGGCCATTAGACTGTGGCCAGGATTAACGGTGTTCGACAAAATGTTGCGATTAGGCTATGGTCTGGATTAATCCACCTCGTAAAGATCCAGTATTGATCTGTTACATATGTATTATTATAAACTTATCTGTAAAGGTTAAGGTAAACTTTGGTTTATCTTTGTTTCGCTCACGAACTAAAAATCAAGTACCAAGGATATTAATATCTGGAAAAAGCGCGTACATAATTTTGAAGCGAAGATATGTTTGTAACATGAAATGACACCGAAGAACCATAGTAAGACCTCATACTTTATGCGCTCTTGATCTAACCGCTGAGCTACTCAGCCTAATTTTGACAAACTCTTTAAAGATGGGTAATTACGACCATGAGAAATATTTGTTCAGCAAAAGTAGTGAGTAAACATAACACTGACCCTGATGCGTCGAGAAATCTCTTCTTCCACTTCTCGGAGCATACCAATTGCCCGTACCTCCGTGATGTGAGTTGCTAATGTGATACCAATATTGGAAGTTTGAAAATCCTCCTGAAATTGTAAAAAAGTGCAAATTCCACTCCAGTTAATCTTTCAATCATTATAATCATGTTTGCACAACAAGCAAAGAATAACCCTATAATTGCAGTTAATAGCATTTTCATGTAACTCCGCGAACTCAAGAATATAAAAACTTACTTGCGATGACTAGAGTTGCACCTCAGTAAGTTTCAGCAAACAACTCGCCAATAACTCTATTAATTATATATCTTCAATAATAAAGATATTGCGTGTACAAAGCAGCTTTTGCGCCGCGTACCAAAAACAAAATTATGCAGATCATTCGTTTTGAAATATTAGCTGCTATAAGAGTAAATTTGAAGAGAATATTATTCAAATGTATAGTTGATCCGTGCACCAAAACCCATGAAAAGGCATTAAATATGCACGGTGGATTCAAGATAACCAAATCGTATTCAGCATACCGAAACACCTCTATATAGACTATTTTGATGCCATGTACCAAACTACTGAAAACCGACTATTTTTTGGAAATCGGGTTCATTGACCCTAAACCAAATGGAAACCTCTGAAAAGGCATGAGATAGCCGTGCTGGAATCTATATAGCAAAACCATCGTATCCAACGTGCTTGGTAACCTAAATATATACTCACTGTATGGTAAAAACAAGCAATGAAACGATGAAATTTGAATAATCGCTATTTCTGGCAAAGGGTAGGTGAACCATATTCGGGCCCACAGTGGCCGAGATAGTGATCCTACAAAAAGTCATAGTCAGCAAAGTGGCGGATCTCGATAAGCTGCTTTTTTGATATGAAGACTGTGTCGCGAGAAATCGGCTGCGAAAAACCGGTACCCATATGGCCACATTTGGCAAATAACCCTTCAAAAACCCGCTTTTTTCCAAATCGAGTCGCAGCTGTTCGCGTTCAACTAAAGGACCCATTGTCGTCATTTCTGATATCAAATAAATAATTTGTCGAAATCTGTCCGACAATGAGTTATGAATGACAGCGACAAAAGAAATTTTGATGATTTTCCCCAAACGCCGTCCATGAAAACTCGGTTTCAATTATAGTTGTTCGAATACTTAAAGCTAATTTTGCACACGTAACACAAGCTAATAATATATTCCAATAATATTGACAGACTATTTTGAAACTCGATTTGTCATTCATCTGATAATTTAACGAATCTCGCTCTGAAGTCAACGGAATGAGTAGTAGCCAAACAATAAAATTCTGAGCTATAATAAATAATAACGATTATTCATAAAGCAACCCCAATTTACATCTTCGTAAACACGTGCAGTTTGTACGATATCGCGTGCGACGTAAATTAGTTTGAGTACAGCTATTGCAAATCCTTTGAGTATCGGATCGTCGATGCTGTATGGCTCGTGAAGGTACAGACAAATGAACGCAGTCTGAGCTAACGAATGGCCGTCGACCCAGGTTATCTTAAATAAAGTCCAACTGTATACTATAATACTACCGTACGCATAAGAAATAACAGTCGGCTTTCGAATGAGAGAGCATCGAGCTAGCAGCTGTCATTTCTAGTGGGTACTGTAATTTGATTTACGAAGTCTAAGGTGTCTAAATAACAAAGTGTATTTATGTTGTTACAACGTCGATCTTCATGATCAACACCGTGTAGTGCCATGGCGATAAAATATATTGTGTGGGGCTATGATGATAATTATGTAACTGAGTCTGATAGTTTAAAATCACCACAAAACACTTTCAAAATATTATTACAATGATCTTAAACGTTGAATCAGAAAATCCGATATATCGCGATTAGTTACGCAGAGCGAGACATACTTATCCCCAAATATTTAGAACACCAGGCTAGTTTTACGCATCTTCCCAGTGCCATTTGTATTACCCAGTTCCCGAGTCCTCTGTTACATCGTTCTATGCTCATAGCACAAACTATTGCTGGGATGACACGGTTCTACATACCAAATGTTACGGCACAATACCATATCTCCTCTGAAACACTTATTACTGTGCCGTGAAAGTATCATACGCTTTTTCAACATACAGCTCCTATGAATTTTAAAGCAAGTGTGTGTTTAGTTTTTGTGTGCAAATTTTAATACATCGACTAAATTTCTTCCTCAATTAAAGAAATTTATTTACATGTTAACAATATTACCAAAATAACTGTTGAAGGATACCTTAAACAGTTTGTACAACGGAGCATAAGCATTACACAAAGCTTCAGCAAATTGAATTTTATAACGTTTACTTACTATTTTACAATATAATTTGTTGTGATCGCATAAGATGAATCTGTCAGATGTTTCCTAACATAAAATTTATTTCGAACTAGGAAATTTGCCACCCACAGTTTTTGAATTCCCAACCGCTTCCCCCACCCCACCCCCGAAATTGCAACGCTCCGTCTTCCTCCGGTGACCTACCTAGAGCTAAGCCAGCCCACCCCAGCTGAGAAACGCCTGGTGAGGTCTCAGATATTATATACCAAATCTGTTCGCGGAGGCAAATCTATACTTGTACGTTAGGACTGCAATGTGTTGACAAAAATGTTTTCGGCATTTCTAATAAAGGAAACTAAAAATGTTAAAGCGATAATCTCGCACCGAAAACTAAACACGGTTATAAATATTATTAGCTAAGAACACAACTAAGCAAACTGTAATTGCTTTTAATAATATTAATTTCATGCGGTGATTGATTTAAATATGTATTTAACAACTTACGAAACACGCGATAAGCGCATCACAAATCGAAACAAGTTCTTTGCTGCTAAAATTTGACGACTTGATCAAGCCTTCCTGTAAAAGCATACTATTCTTAATCATCAGTAATAACTGTTTTGAGCAATAATGTACAAATATTACGTAGCGCCTTAAATCACTCAAACCTCAAATATAAAACAAAATACTGACCGACCGAAAGCAAAAACATGTCGCTAAGATAGCAATGATTAAATAACATTTGGTGCACAATTGCGTGACTACACAATGCACATTATTTTCGAACTACATTATAGTCAGTGTTATGCATATTAAAACAGAATTTGACTTTACTACCCTCTGAAAACTATCGAAAGCATTCTCAGCTAATCCTAACAAAGTATATATACCAATATAACTGTACGTTTTCATGGACGGTAAATATGGATTAAAACGATGATGGTCATCGTGTTCCGAACCTTGAAATTTCGAAAATCCGTTAAAACCAATGGCCCAACAGGCGGAGAATACCTTAAGACATATACTTCAAATGATTCTATTCCAACGTATCGAAAATAAGCACGCTAAATAATCGAATGCGTTGGGCGACAGTGATTGTCTAAAATGAGTAATATGTCCAGGGTTTCAGATAGCTGGTCATGCGATTTTTGTAGAAACAATCCGCTTAGATGCTATAAAATGTGACTATTAACAACTTTTTTATTTTAACTGTATATGTTTTCGGAAACTGTACAACTGAGTCTGTTTTTGTTTTATGTTTTGATAATGTTTCATGTCTGTTAACTTTAGTTAGACTTAGAAACTTACATTTAATGTTGTGTTGGATGTTGTCTTTTTACCTTGTTCCAAACTTCTAAAAGTGTTTTTGTTAATCCTTCATTTAGAATTTTTTGACAATAACTGAGTTTTTGGGTCATAGAATATCAATTAAATTGTTACTTAGCCTTGAATTTAAACCCGGAGGCTGTGGCTGGCAACGGGCACGTCTCTGATATTTTTGATAAACGCTTTCGATTGCTGGCGATTCATTGCAATATTCTAGGCAACGCCTCTTTCACCTTAATAGAATAACTGATGTCTCGAAGACGGGATGTTAAAGACCTCAAACGTAGAGTGTCTTTGAATCCTTGTTTTCGCCTGCTAGCTTTATTATTTCTACCTTCTCGTCCCACCATCTGTCCTCATCCTCGTATAGACATATAATAATTTGTCTGTTCAATGCCTTTGGCCTTACATTGTCTCGTTCTGCAACGGCAGCCTTACGATAATCTATAGGAGTGAGGGTTTTGTCAGATTCAGTGGTTTTCTTAGTCATTCGAGGGACGCAGCGCTTCGTCCAGGCTTCCGAGACTGTTGTCTCGATCAGTCGTCATTCTTGTTCAATATCGTAAGACTGTCAAGAGCACTGAAACTGTTGGATATTTCTAAGGCAAACTGTTCAGTCGAGTTTCATCGTAATTACCATATGATGGTCAGATCCGATACAAGCACCGCGTTTGACGCGTACCTCTTGGACAGATCCTAGAAACGTTTACTAAATCCCCTGATCACAACGCAGCATAGTTATGTATGTAATGAATTTACATAAGTGTGGCAGCGTACTACATACAGTTATGATGCTATTATTAATGTGTATTATACACTCAGGACCATGCCAAGCTAAGTCTAAGCTTAAGCCTAAGTCTTTAGGAGTCATACCCAAACATCAAATTTTACGTATTTTATTCAATAGCAGATATTGAAAACATTATGTCGGTAAAATATCATGTCACGTTTTCCCAAAACTGTTGTAGTGAAAACGAGGCATGATATAATAATTTATTATGCCCCCGCGGCTGTGTCGTTACGGCATCGAACTGTGAATGATTAAATAGTGCGATGGACTCTAAACCGGAATAACTCACCACTACATCGCTTCGCGGCTGTTAGGATCAATAGGATACGACAGATTCGAGGACATAACCTGTGGCTTCATTTCCCATTCCGTACTTATACGGTCGCAAGAGTAGCACAAACTGAGATAAGCACTGCCACGCAGTATACACCGGACGTTTTCATTTTTTCCTTTTTATTTCATTTTTGTATTATTACATAATAATTCATGATTATACTGCAGCGATAAAGAGTGATACGTCAATATGATACGTAAGTCAGCTTCACTACATAGCACAACACTAACACTGAGAGCCTGTTCGAAATTTTGCACAGTGGTTTCCGCCATACCCGCGTCCATTTTTGGATCCATCAATTCAATAGCAGACATCGCTTCATACAGCGAAAACCTAAAAAGCTATTATTCATTTTGCTATTGTGTACAAAATATAAAACTGGTTTCTTATCCCTCCGCCAAAATGGTGAATTCTGAGTGTTGAAAATGTAATTTAGATTAAAGTACCAGCTTGCCTTGCTTTAATAGTTGATGAGATATATCCGCTTACTGAGTATTCAGGGAATTACAATGTGCAACTGTTTAGCGCATAAATTGCTCTAGAAAATATCAAAAATATCCATACAGCCATGTAGTTGCACAGATATTGCCGTTTTCGTGTATTTCGGGTCTTTTGGGCCTGTGCAAAAACATATTTTAACCCAACCCTGCACCGTAGGTACAGACAACAGAAGTGCATCACCTGCTGCTACATATAAGGTAAAGTTGCTCCATAACAAGCAATATCTCCGTAACCACTGCAGTATTGCTGCAGTGGTTACGGAGATATTGCTGTTTTCAAGTATTTTCGGTCTCTAGGGTCCATTCAGAAACCCATTTTAACCCAATCCTAAAGAGTAAATAGTGACGACATATCATTAGAGCCACATAGAGGGTGAATAGCTCTACAAAATGAACTTAATGTAAGTCATTATTATTTATTGGTTATGGATATGATCGTTTTCGAGCACTTCTGATGTCATGGCAATATTAAAAACCTTTGAACCCCAATCCTGGAACCAATTGGTTATTGTGCAAAATCTTTCTGTTCAGTTTTATAGAGCCTTAATAGCTCTACAAAATGAATTTGATTTAGCTCAAATATATGCACCTGTTGTTGAGATGCAGGCAATAAGTTTTGTCGGACCCCTTTTCGACCCGTCATGAGCGCTTTAGACTAGAGCTTCGAATCCTATTTACGACCCGAAGTAGTTGCAAACCGTTTTCACGTCTACCTAAAGAACATAGATTTATAGCTTTTGACTGAGCTGTCGTGCGAGTCAATCGGCCCAGGTAAAGTTGAGTTATGCATGTCACACAAAAAATCTAGAAACGGACACAGTCGAAATTGACCACTCTTGCCAGTGAGAATGTTTCACTAGGCTCGTTTCACTCACTATTCAGAATTCAAAAATTAATTTATCATTTGGCTCGGACCTGGAGCCGACACGAGCCTGCCATAAATATCAGAGGAGCCAAGCCAGAGCCCAAAGACCTGTCTGTGAAAACAGAGCCGAGTGTATCTGCAAAAGCTGTGGTCGGCTCTTAAAAAGTGTTTTATCAAAACAACAAACATAATTTGTATCTGCTGATGAAAGCCAATAACAAAAACAGCCGAAATAACCTCGGATAGGCTCTTAAATGCTGCGGAAGCAACTATATCTATCTCGCGTGTATATTGTGTTCTCGTTTGAAACACAAACTTTGAAGGTTAAGAGCCGAGCGTGGATTTCTATCGGATACGGAGAACTGGACAGGGTTCACCAAGAGACGAGCCGTGCCTGAAAATCTGGCTCTTTCTGACCTCTATTGAGCAGCCCTTTATTAACACCAGTACTGTTCGAAATGACAACTACTCGTTGGAACGGTTGTTAAAGTGATCGGATTTGGTTCGACAAGTCCGCAACATCTAGCCGCTTTCTTAAATTTGTTTGGAGGAGATCCTCAAA
This sequence comes from Trileptium ribeirensis, assembly GCA_030248225.1. NCBI lineage: Eukaryota > Metazoa > Nematoda > Enoplea > Enoplida > Thoracostomopsidae > Trileptium > Trileptium ribeirensis. Next base: position 45,858 of record JASANE010017438.1, read on the forward strand.
GCTTGTTTGACATTTTCATTCCCTAATGCACAAATAATGTTCCATTTCTGTTTCAGTTGTTTGTCCGTTTCAAATCCGACAGCTGTTTCTGGAAAGTACTTCGGGAAAAGGGACTGCTGTTCAGTTTTTATGTTCGCGGGTCCTGTTATGTTCGACATCATGCAGCCTTCACAGACAAATGTGTACAAAACCGGGCAGTTTTGTCTCTTACGCCCACCGTAATGATTCATTCACAGAGTAGTGCGTGCAAGAATTGCACACCGTAAGCTTGTAGCGACCATGTTGTAAAAAAGCAATATTGTCATGGCATTATGTTACTGCAAACATAGTGCACTCAATAGTGTAAACTAAAATGTTGCTGCTACAATAACATTGGGTTTTATTGCACCCTCAATAGCAATATCGAAAATATTGTCACTACAATAATATTGGCTTCTGTTGCACAACCACTGAACGGTCGAGTTATTGCTGCGTCAAAAGCAACTAGTTGGTATTGTACCAATATATTGCTCGCTGAGTTTGATAATAGTAACCCATCCAGTTTCATATTGGTGCCCCCTCCTATCTGATATTAATCTCTCCTCCAGTTTGATATTGGTGTCCCTGTCCAGTTTGATAATGGCGCCCCATCCAGTTTGATATTGGTGCCCCTTCCAGTTTGATATTGGTGCCCTGCAAAATTGGTGCTCTCCTGCAGTTTGATACTGGTGCTCCCTCCAGTTTGTTATTGGTGCCCAGTCTAGTTTGACATTGGTGCCCTCTCCAGTTTCATATAGGTTCCCCGTCCAGTTTGATTTTGGTGCCTCCTCCAGTTTGATAGTGCTGCCCCCTCCAGTTTGATACTGGGCAACCGCGTTCAAATAAGATAAAGTAGCGGAATTTTACTATTTTAATGCAAAATATAGCTTTTTGGCCTGGTAGCGTCCCACAGCATTAACAACATGGTCAATGTGGGTTTATAACGCACGAACCTATTTGACGCATCAAATAACCCACCCTCTAAATCATAAATGCTCATATAGGAAGTGGGGGATTATACGATTATCCCCCTGAGGCACCTTATAACCGCCTCACCAACCACCACCCTCTCCGTGCGCCCAAAGCTCGCGGAAATTTTACGGCGACAGGAGAAGATTGAAAAAATAGTCCAATTTTTCTGCGAGGACAATTTAAGTAAGTGTTTCAAAAATTTGGGGACAATACAGAATGCTCCAGTTTGATATTGGTGTTCCCCTCCAGTGAGCCACAACACGCGTACACTTGAGCAGTAAACGGCGAATTTAGTAAGTGCAACCATTTGAAAAACAATTTGTTGCTATTATCATGTACAAAATAACAATGATCAGCTTATGTAGCTAAAAGTTTCAGGTTCATTTGTATCAGGTTTGTGCTTGTAATATAATTTAACTCTGTCTCATTGGAATATAGTATACGTTCTTGTAGTACGTATATTTAAAACCCTTTTAGTTCGAGGAAAGCATCCAGTTTCTGTTACATTTTTGTTCTATTAGCAAAAACATATATATATATATCTGGGCTCTCCATTCGCTGAAAATTTTGCCTGGCGCAATGAACCAGCCTCCCGTGGCAGCAACACTGCCAAAATGGTTTTGACGGAGAGAAAAAACTATTTTGGAGCAAATTTTGACAACATTTGTGAAATTTTTGGCGTCAGAGCGGAATTTTAGTAAATTTTATGTACTTTACATAGATTGAAAACAAATGTTTTCAAAGAGGTGGTGTACCGGGGGAGCCCAAAACTTTGCCAGGGGGCATGCACAGGGGGCACCTGTTAACCAGAGGGAACCGAAAAATGCCAGGGGGTCCCCAACCCCCCCCCAATTTGGAAAGCCCAGTATATGCAATGGTTAAAAACCGTTTACATTGTCGAATGGTATAGCAATATTCTTTGTCAACAATATATTATAAATTACATCTGCATCATTTTGTGTTGCGTGCGCATATTATTATATCACCGTTACCTAATTTCATATTAACACATACAAGTTTGTTGTCATTAATACTAAATGTCAATAAAATATTATACTGTGCCAAGTTGCTACAATATTATCACCACATTTAATTAAGAAGCAGGACACATTTCTATTTTGCTTGAAGCGGAAAATGATTTTTATATTCAAAAAAGAATTTCGTTAGGGAAAAGAATTTTGGCCGTTTCACTGATGCCAGTTATGTGTTTTGTATGTATATCGTATTCAATTAATTCAATTTAATTATAATGACTGACAGACTAATTAAAGATATGTATTGTCCAAAAATGGCAGTGGTGTTGAAAGCAGCATTAAATGTGAATGAAAATAAATTATAAAATAAATATGTATATTTTAACACGATATACAACGCATTCATGAGAAACCGCGTAATGTAAAAATATGGGTAATTTCTTAAAATGTTGGTAATGTCCAGTTTCACCGATCACTGTCCTTATTTGTTTATGTATCTTTAAACATTCATAAATAGCATCTACGAAAACCTTTATAACCACAAACGAAGCAAATTATAGGTTGAACATTAGGTTGAAAGTCATGAAATCATGCATGGCTCAAAGGTGGCCTGCTGGGATACAGTACCAATCCAAAAACTACATTGGTCACAGATACACTCAAATAAATTTATTTCAGTAGCATCCGCGAAAGCCTTCATAATAGCAGATGCATTAACATACAGAAGTGAATTAAAAGTGTCGAAATCATGCGTAGTTCTTGGAGGGGATGGCAGGAGATGCATTGCACTGGAGGGGGCATCAATATCTAACTCGAAGACATCACCAATAACAAGCTAGATGGGGGCACCAATATCAAACTGGAGGGGGCCAATATGGAACAGTTTGGGGCACCATTGTGAAAATGGAGGGGAGCACCAATATCAAACTAAGGGGGACACGAATATCAAACTCGAGGGGGGCACCAATATCAAACTAAGGGGGACACGAATATCAAACTCGAGGGGGGCACCAATATCAAACTGAGGGGCACCAATATCAGACTGGAGGGGCACAATTATCAAACTCAATGAGCACTATATTGTTGCTAGAATACCAACTAGCTGCTTTTGACGCAACAATAACTCGACCGTTCAGCGGTTGTGCAACACAAGCCAATATTATTGTAGCGGCAATATTTTTATTCTGTTACTGATTGTGCAATAAAAGCTAATGTTATTGTAACAACAATATTTTAGCTTGTGCTACTGATTGCGCTATGTTTGCAATAACATAATGCTACGACAATATTGTTTTCTTAAAGCATGGTCGCTGCAATAGCTTACGGTGTGCAATTCGTGCGCACACTTCTCTGTAAATGATGCATAAGAGACAAAAATCTCTTAAGGTCGGCAGTATAATATTTTAGTTTCATATAGATAGCTATAAAGCAATTTTGTCTCTTATAGTCAATTGTAAGATATTTTAGTCTCTTACAGCTGTCTGTAAGAGATTTTTTGTCTTTTAGAGCTGGCCACAAGAGATAAAAGTCTTTAACGACTGACAATACGAGATAAAAATATCTTAAGGACAGTTATAACAGATTTTAGTTTGTAATGCTTTGCAGTTAAAGACAAAAGTCTCTTAAAGCCAATCGAAAGAGACTTCAAAAACGTACGGATAGCTGTAAGAGACATTTGTCTCTTATAGCTGGTTATAAAATACAATAGTTTCGTGCAGCTAGTCGAAAGAAACAAAAATGTTGGTCAGTTTGATATGCGTGGGCCCCATTCTGTTTGATATTGGTACCCCATCTAGTTTGACATTGGTGCCACCCTCCAGATTGGTATTGGTGGCCCCCTCCAGTTTGATATTGGCGCCCCATCCAATGACAAAACCGACCGGTTTTTGCACGCATTTTTCTGTGAAAGCTGTATCAGTGCGAACAGTGTTCTATTGTAAAAATGTGTCCGACGTTGAAATAAAGAATGCTAATAATAATAAACTGTTAATATAATTAAAAAATAAGTGTTGTTCCAAACTATTCGAAATGTAATTGAAAAAGCTTGTTTTTGCCGAAATTGTTTGATGTTCTCTCGAAATCGATTTTTCGAAACCTGAGTTATTTCGGTTCTTTTTTATTACCCCCCACCAGCATGCGTTTGCCCAAAAAATGGTCAGATTTTGGAAATTTTGTATTTTTATGATCCTCGAGACCTCCCCTACATTTCGACCAAAAAATTGAATTTTTTAAATTTTAGATTCTTTTGGGTAAAACGGTCCCCTCTTGGGAATCCAAAATTTTTTCTTAAAAATTTGATTTTTTTACCCACCATTGAACGCGGCTTGATGAGCTGAATCGAATGGTGATATTTTTAACGGGATCCATAACCACATCCTAAGTTGTGGCCAAAAATATCGGAGGCTGAGAGGCTCAGCAATTGAACAGTTTTTGGCCATAACTTAGGATGCTTTTATCGGATTCCGTTATAAATAGCACCACCAGACTCGTCAAGCCGTGTCGAATGATGGATAAAAATCTAATTTTTTAAGAAACAAAATTTTTGGGTTCTCAAGGGGGGACCCTAGTTACCCGAAAAAATCTAAAATTTTAAAAATTCAATTTTTTGGTCGAAATGATCAGGGGAGGTCTCGAGGATCAAAAATACCAAAATTTGCAAAATCTGACCATTTTTGCGCAAATGCGGGCTGGGGGATCATGGAAAAGAACAGTTATTTCTTACAAGGAGGTTACGTACTTTGTAACAACTAAAGAACATAAAATAGCAATAACATACATTTCGTCATGCACCAATTCGCCGAGTTCAAGTTCTGAAAATAAATATAACAAAATTTAACAATAGGCAGTGTTAGACTGCACCTCAAAGTAGCACTGTTTACTTTACTGAATTCTAATGGTATGCTTTGTCAAAATTGCACCGTATGGATCATATACTATATACTTTTAAGTTAAGATCGAACAAGGTCGTAATAATTTCCAAATTTAAGCTACATATGTTATTAATTAAAAATGATACTTCAAACGTAATCAAGATACAACAATAAACCGCCAAACATAGACTAGATTTTGCTGTAATATGTAAAATCTACCGTTTTTGTCGTCATTGTTGACTCCTTTTTGAAAGGATATTAAAGCACAAATTTCAGTGAGGTCGTGTCTTAGATGCAATATAAAGTACCCACCAGAAATTACTGCTGCTCGAAGCACGTTATATCATTGCTGGAGCGATGTTAGCACACTTACCAGTGTACTACTTTAGTTAACCATTCTTGTAGCATTTACACGTAGCTAACAAATTGCAAAAACACAACGAACACTTATTTTCAAGGTTACCTCGCCACCGTAATACAAACGGTATTATCTTCCCATGAACATGGAAGCACGGCTAAATGCCATTTCTGGCTGAAAGGTAGGGTATCGCTGTCCAAAACAGTACACAACACTTAGTAGTAATCAAGCAACATCGTATTATATCAAAAAATCCAGTTTTCAACGAGGTATTGTGGGAGACGATAACACTTTTTGTGGTATATGGCAAATACATAAAAGTATTGTGTGATATCTAATAATTATTCTAAAACACAAGCTCCAACAAACAGCTCACCTTCTGATGCAGATTTGAACTCTTCAGTCACATCCTTCCATTTGTAACCATTCGGTCCTGCATTCTCCATATCATCGCCTGAGTTCTTGTCACAGCAAGTGCAACACAACGGACCACAAACTGCTTGTTGCAACGTATTGATGGGTCACTAGTGATGGTTTCAGTATATTTTACGCATATATATCGGACGTCAAACTTGATCAAATGGTCGAAGCAGTGTAATGATTGATAACAATATTGAGTAAACAGCAAGTTTCGCTTATCACACAAAATTAAATCTATATGTTTGTGCTAAGAGGAATCTGCACTTGGTCTCTAAACTTTATAGTAACTATAATCGAGTTGACTAAATAACTTCGTTCAGTAAACTGGGCACGACTGCTGCCGCTGACCGGTACATTTACTAATACCGCGTTAAATCACATATGTAGTACATGTGCGAATTTTTGCCAGCATCTCGAAACAGTCGACGCCCGATTACAAACAGAGGTGGCCGAAACGCAACAGGTCCGGGAAGATCCGATTTCACACGAGGCGGGTCGGATCAAGAAATCCCGGTCCATTCTGACGCTAATCGAAAATTGAACGAATATCACACATTTAAAGAACTTGGAGTCAGTTTTAAGAATTCTTGTAATGCTCATATCATAATTTTCATATCTAAATATTGCCTTCATCCATTACATCAAGCGTACCGACATCACGTTACAAACGAGCCGGACCGGAATGTGCCGAAATTTTGTAATTCGGACCGAATCCGATTTGCAAAAAACAGAGCCGAAATTATGCAACCGCAGGCCGGCTCTACCAGAGTTTTCAGCGTCCCGGGCCGAAAAATTCTGGTTCCGCTTCACCTCTTATATAATATGTAGCTACGAACACAACAAAGAAATCCGCCAACACTTTTGTTTGGCCGCAAAATATCTAATATTAAAATTAGGAGAAATCCACATATATGAATAGCGCGGATATCGATAAACCAGCGCGGATATCGATAAACCAGCGCGGAAAGGGAAGACAATATCCGTAATATAAGCGTCAATAATTACACCAACCTAAAGTACGTGGTGTAAAATGATCCATCATATGGTGAAAAAGTGAAGTTGAGCATACCATTCTGGAATGTTTCTTGAATCGACTAGAATGTTTATGCGTTGACAGCACTTTCACGTCGCAGGTGGTAAACCTTAACGGACACACATGTGTTAAATAAATATTGACTTAACGAGATTTGAAGTATGAATACTCAGTAGCGAATATACAGTTTTTTTTAAATCTCGAAGTCGGAATTCAATCCAGTCGCGCATTCCAACATGATGCGTCCGTTTGGCTTTTACTTGCTCTGGGTAAACCACTGAGAGGAACGACACTGATGATCGAATTCTTAAGGAAAACAAAATAATAACAATAGCACGCTGCGTAAGGAAATGAGCTCACACTCCACCTATCAACTGTATTCTGCTGCTGCAGAGCACCCTCACTGTGTGAAGTGATTAAGAATCTAAGACATTTTGCACTTAGTAATGTTAGAAGCTCAAAACTTGTCACAATTAAAGACTGCTACACGAAATAAAAAACAGACACAGTTTATTTAGAAAACTTAACGAATAACACCCTAACACAGTTCAATTCTACGGTAACAAAAATCACGGTCGTGTTCCTAATAAATGGCTGATAACAATTTATGCCAATTCCCTCAACATGCCACTTACATATGTCCTACGATCGTCACGAAGCGTGATTACTTTTCCAACTACTATTACCAGATGGCATGGAAACAGGGGTGCTATAATGTTATGGATCGACAAATTCTGGTATCATTCGACTCAGATCGACGAGTTCAGAAAATATTATTTTCGCCGATATCTATGGCACATTTTTAAAACGATTCGGCAAGACCATCGGACACCATGTAAAATTAAACATTTACGATCCGGTATGTTATTGAAACACGGCTAAAACTGCTGTTTATATGAGTAATATTTTAAACTGTTTGCTTATGTACTACACTTGTCAAGCCACGGCCACTGCTCAATGCATGGTATATACTAAACATTATGTAACCTATGTTTGACATTTCACAAACAATTTCCAACAAACTTTTGTTCCAAGAAGTTTAATAGAGACATGAACCTTAAAATTACTTAACTATGAGTATATACAGAGTAAACACGAGCTTATAGACCTGAAAGTATATAAGCAAACATTGTCATCTAAATCTTGTACGTCATATTAGGCTACAATTTATCCTCAAAAAGTTGATTAATGGGTGCGACCCAAGCATTGAAAAATATGTATGTACTGCACTACATGTGAACATAAGATATTAAATATAACAAAGAAACATAATTAAGTGAACTTCTAACACTGACAGTGAGCCTGTATATATAAACTGAACGGAGAGTGTCCAGATAATGTAAAAGGATTGTGACATAAAAAGTTCCCTAAGGGTAGGGGAACCGAGTGAGGTTGGCGGAACCCATTTAGGCGGGATCTCAGGCACATGCACTTACGGGCGCGTAGAGCTTCCTTCTTATGCTCCACCACACGAATGGGGGGGACCCTGCGATTTGAATTTGGCCCTATACACCTCGACTGCTCATTTTCTCCGAGCGCACTAACTTATATAATATGTCTTCTATATACTCACTTTCCATAACTACAAGGCATGCGTGCACGGAACGGTCTCGCCGAAACCTAACTCTGTAAGAAATGTTCATGCATCATACATTGTATATTATGATATTGGACATATTTATAGCCCTTTCATTAAGTGTGCGCAGCGGGATGACCTTTGGGCACCGAAATCGCCTAGACAAACCGAATGATGAAGATCCTGATCACTCTCCCCAGCTCATCCGAATGGGTACCCGTTCTCTCAGAAAAACACTGTTATAAACACACTATATTTGCACGCATTTCAACTTAGGAATGGACCGGATACTTGCAAAATTGTTGGCTTCAGAACAAAATTTTAGTGCAAATTTTGATCAAATTTTTTGTACTTTGGACCGATTGGAAACAAAAAATCTTCCAAAACGCAATGAACCGGGGGAGCAAAAAATTTTGCCAGGGGGCATGAACCGGAGGGCATCTGTTCTGAACCAGGGGGAACGGAAAAATGCCAGGCCCCCCACCCAAAAATTTGGAGAGTCCAGTATTGAGCATGCCTAAGCCGTATATAAAAAACTCTTGATGCTCTGTATGCAACAACATTTTGAATGTTCACCTACATATTCTTTCCGCGTATATGAGCACCCAAATAAGCCTTACTTGCCGTGCTGCAATTATCCTAGTGAACAATCATTTCTAAAGCTTCCTGCATCCATACCAGTATACATTAGATCGTCCGAAGAGACTGTAGGGATTGTTAGAAATAAAGATGATTCAGATGAGATGTTCTGGCTGCGCAGTTATGATGTAAAAGCAAAACGCGAAGGCTGCAATATACGAGCATTATCTACTAACAAAAATGACGAAATCATTTATACAGTAGCTTCAAGAGAGTGCTTAACGAAGTTACGGCCTTGCACGTATAAAAACTATACCCTTGGTTATTTTCCAACTTCGATAAATGCATCAACTGATTAATAAGAAAAATGTATATTTATGGTCACGCTCCACACACGTTATGTGCAGGCATGATTTTGCATAATGAGGAGCAACAGCCCAATTTGCAAGTATCCGGTCCATTCCTAAGTTGAAATGCGTGCAATAATATAGTGTGTTTATAACAGTGTTTTTCTGAGAGAACGGGTACCCATTCGGATGAGCTGGGGAGAGTGATCAGGACTCTTTCACTATTCGGTTTTTGTCTAGGCGATTTCGGTGCCCAAAGGCTATCCCGCTGCGCACACTTAATGAAAGGGCTATAAATATGTCCAATATCATAATATACAATGTATGATGCATGAACATTTCTTACAGAGTTAGGTTTCGGCGAGACCGTTCCGTGCACGCATGCCTTGTAGTTATGGAAAGTGAGTATATATAGTACATATTATATAAGTTAGTGCGCTCGGAGAAAATGAGCAGTCGAGGTGTATAGGGCCAAATTCAAATCGCAGGGTCCCCCCATTCGTGTGGTGGAGCATAAGAAGGAAGCTCTACGCGCCCGTAAGTGCATGTGCCTGAGATCCCGCCTAAATGGGTTCCGCCAACCTCGACTGGTTCCCCTACCCTTAGGGAACTTTTTATGTCACAATCGCCCGGAGGGTAGTCGGTTTTTTAAGTGGTGTGATTTGGGGTCGCGGGAACGAGCAAGAAAGAAAAAAGGAATGGAGGAAGTTCAGAGGGACACGGGATGAGGGAACAGGGACGTGGAGTGAACCAATCTAGAGTCAGTCACAACCGCAGCCCACAGTCTAGGTAAGTACGAAAATTGATCAGTAGAGCCACCAGAAACTTCCGAGTATTGCCATCGTGGGGTTTTCATTTTATTGAAAAACTGCTCGCTCAAAGACATAAACGGGTACTCCCAAACCCGTTTATCTTTTAACAATACGTCCAGGGCATCCGAGATTAGGCGAGCGTACCGGTACAAGGGGAGACATCGTCGCAAGACGTTACTGTTCCGGGTATTGGGCGGCACAATACAGAACCGCGGACAACACTCCCTCTTTTTTCTCCTTGTTGAGCTCCGATGAAAGGTTATTAATCACCAGATTATGTGTTTTTTCTCGAAAAGGGTTCTGAGTTCGATGGGGCTGGCAGCGGGCTAGTGGCCCCAGATTTCACCGGTATCTAGCTGCGTACAGGCGATCACACAACTTCATTTGAAGAATCGTAGAGCAAAGTAAGTTAGTATCAGACGTAGTCATTTGCACACCAGGTTGATGAGAAATGGACTAACATAGTAAAACGGCCTCCGTTGTAGGATGCGTTGAAAATTTCGAGTTCACGTCTTTGTGAGTCTTTCCTTCGCTGAGATGGCCCTGTAGTTAAGAACCTCAACGAGCACACCTAAGCCGTACAGCTATGATAGGGAGTCTCATCTTATCCTAAACGAAAACAAACTTCGGTCGGGCAGACACGGCCGCTCCGAATCCACGATGACGTGCCTTAGCCAGTCGGGCGTTACTCCCCCAGCTTTCCAAGTAGGCTTCAACGGAACGGCGGTTTTCGGTATCTAGGAATAGGGAAAGTCAATCAACATGTTTTTTGAAGAATTAAGTGAAAAGCGAGATGGCAATCTCCCTGGTAAGCCCGCTGGCAGTCTGCTAAGCTAACCGGTCCCCTTGGATCAACTAGCGGTTCACCGGAGATTCGGGGAAGCCGGAGTCGCACATGCACCACATCGGGTAATGGTGGTGTAGCTGAGATCCCTCAGGGCCAGAACTGGTCCTACAGCATACTTGGCTTTCCCAAACTCAATTAAATGTACCCGAGGGAACCGAACTGGAGGCCCAGACTTAATTGGGGGCACCTGGGGGCGAGAAATTCTGCTCCCCGTAGGCCTAGTTGGGGTACCTTCAGCTGAACCAGGGGTACTGAAGAATGGTAAAATGGCCCGATTCACAGTAAATATACAATAATTATACACATTACATATCGAACTGTATGGAGGGAAATTATAACAATTTTTCCCCCATGGCAAAAATTTAGGGACTTTTTAAGTTTCTTAAAAAAGAATCGACATATTTTTTGCTACGCAGAGAAAAATTGGCCTATTTTTAGTCGTGCAGAAAAATACCTTGGGGGGCTGACCAGGGGGCATCAGGAGAGGACCTAAATACCTAGGGTCACACTCGGTGGGACAGCTAGTGTTGTCAACCAAAACAATGATATACTTGTTGTAAACGCTTGAAAAATTCGATAAAAATAAAAAATTTTAAAAACCAGGGGAGTACACGGTTTTCCCAGCAGCTCAAAACCCACAGGTAACAAATTGGTGTTGTGGAGAGGCCAGATGATGTGGAGCAACTGGTTGTGTTTAGTCAGTGCCGGCCAACATTCTGTTCCGTGCATTGCCACAGTTATTGGTTTTTAGAAAGACACGCACAACTCAACATTTGGAAGCCTGAAATCTTTACTGTTTAAAAACGTTTGTTGTTGATGCGGTAAACTGGAGGGCGCAAATATCAAACTGGGGTCGATGCCCCAAGTGCCCTTCGTGGCGATGCCTCTGCTCCCTCCTCTCTTGGTTGTTGGTACGAATGTAAGTCGCACCGTCTATACGATTCAGTAGTCGCTCCGGGTAGAATGTTCTAATAATGATGATATATATTCCGTTAGGGAAATGTAATGCCATGTCGGTTTCGACGTATTAACCTTAGGTAAGTAGGAAAATCATCACGAATTTTTAAAGCTTGGACTGTAAGTAAGAATAGCTAGAGCGCTGACCGTACATGGACGAAGTCCCATGGATACGGGTGCGACGAGGTGGGAGATCGTCGCCAGTACAAAATCAGGCTGTCGTTGGGAGGAGAGCGGGAGGGCATGAGGCAGGTGGCGGGGAAATTTTTGAAATTTATTATGACTCAATTTTCAAAAGTTATGGCGCTCTGTCAACTTTCCCCTAACTTTTACCAATTTTTCCACAATTTTAGCTAATTTTTGCTCATGGTTGGCCGATTTTTGCCTATTTATTTCCGCGTACCTTCGGGGTGGGGAGAACACGGAGCCTAAGGGGGAGGGTGGTCAGACAACCGTCCAGGAGAGGGACGAATCCGCGAAGCCCCTAAGGGGGTCCGTCCCTTAGGGCGAATAAGCCCCTCTGTCGCTCCCTATCAGTATGTGTGGCGGTGACCCTCACGATCTTAAGCAATAAGCCATTGGTAATTGTTGTAACAATATAGACTAGAGTCACCTAATATCGTTATATATGCATTATGCAATTATGTAAAACAGGATACAACCAACGTAGTTAACGACAATCTAGCACTTGTCATGATTTTCTGGAATGCGAATTATAAAAATAAACATGACACCGCTAACATTTTTGTGAAAAAACTATAAAGGTCTTATTAGCACAGCATGTTTACATTTTCTGGCTTAGCATAAGCACAATCAAAATTTCAAAAGAGATTTTTTACAAATTTTGGCAAATTATAGTTAAAGCGGCGTTCGCGGACCGAAATATCTTTGGCTTATAATTCGCGAAGGCTCATCTGGACTCTGCATGACAATAGCATAGTCCAGCTGGACTATCGGTGACAAAAGCATAGCCTAGCTAGGCTATGATAAATTTTGATAGTCGAGCTGGACTATCTGCGTGACATTATAGATAGCTAATTTGAACGCGTGACATATTAGGACCACGTGCACGCATCTTATCGTAAATGATGCATAAGGAACAAATACGCTAAAGTTAAACAACCAGCCGTCACTTACGCTAAGTTTGGGTGATGATAGTAGCTTGGGGTAGGTCTATTTTATATATATGCGTATGTATACATCTACCTCCAATCTCCCCTCTTGTGTCTCTTCAGGCCCCCATCGAGGGAATCTTCCATTTTGCATCTCTCGCGTCAACCCCCAATCCCCGAAATCCCCACGTTCAATTAGTAGTTTCACCCGATTTTGCGACATCATCGCTTTTGAGATCCCTTACGTTTGCGAACAAGGCCGCCCTCGATGGCACCTACCAGCCTGCCGAACAGGCTATATCACCGGGTAACTAAAGAACGTCATCGGGTCTGATTGGGTCATTTAGTCCACTCGAGGTTAGTGACTGCAACTTTGGTCTTCATGTCATACGTGTCCAAAATCGCTCGATCACCAACATTGTAAGTCTTCTCCCTTCTTATCGTAGGGCCATCGAGTTCTATACACCATTATGTGGCCCGCCCATAGGGGAATCTGATGAGCCCAAGTGGGTCTTGATCCGCTCAGCCAATATGCTATTATACGCGTCGCTCCTGTGCTTTGTGACTATTCTGTAGCGCATATTACATTAATTGCTATAAATTTTCGTCTGTCTTGTACCATTTTCGTAGTTGACCCCTAACCCTGAATACATACTTGCCCTTATTCTACTCGCCTGCTCTTGGCGAATCTAACGATAGGCAGCGGGCTTTCGCCCGACCTCTCGCTGGCCCGCTATGACCAGCCAAAGTGCTCCTCAGTTCAGGTAATAACCAATGGTAAGAATGCAATAACCGAAATCGTATTCTTAACTCGAAAGTAGAGAAAGTCGAAAGTCGAATTATTTCTTAACTCGAAAGTATATGTTCACCTAGTCGAGACCTCTTCAACTATAACCGGTGGACCTCCGGCCGCCTACAAAAATAAAACCGCCCCAACCCCAATCTCTCCCTTCGCCGCTCTTTCCTCCCGCACGCCCAGCCACCAAAGCAGCGCCCCCCCACCCGGCCCCCCCCCCCCACCCACCCCCAGCCCACCCCCCCAAACCCCCCTCCCCCTTCCCCCCCCCCCCCCCCCCCCCACACCCAAAAAACCAAAAAAAAAAAAAAAAAAACACCCCCCCCCCGCCCACCCCCCCCCCCCCCCCGCCCCGCCCGCCCCCACGCCGTAATGCATCATTTACCTTAAGATGTGTGCAGCAGGGCCGGATTTTGTCACAGTCTGCCGCGGCTCTAAAGCCATGCTTGGCTAGCCGTGGTCAGCCAGTGTGACATTTTTTGGGCCGAGCCAGACCCTACAAATATATTTAGCTAATAGTAAAATGAGGCTGATAAATTGTCACAAGGGCCAGAATCGGCTTTTAAGCCAGAAATATATGACGACAATGTAAAATTACTAAAAAATGGAAATTGATGATAGTTTTGGTCATATATTCGTAAAACATCCTTCCAGTTACAATAGCGTAATTTTATTACATGAAAAAGCATGTTTTACATAGCTACTAGGTTGGCTTGTAAAAGGCGCTTAAACAAAAATTTTGAAAATAGCGATATTTGGTATTTATTTTGCCTGAATTTATGCGTTTTGCTTTTAATTACTACTAATCTTGCCTTTTTGGGGCCTAGCGCTAAATATTTTCGATGTAACACAATCTGCTAAACTGCATGTAATAAATATTTTTTCAGTAGCCAGTCCCGGCTATCAAACCCTGAGACATAGCCACTCCCGGCCCGTACAAATATACTAGCATAGCTTAGCTATTTATTTTATTTATAAAGGGCCGGATGTGGCTGTGCGTTTTTGTCACGAGCCGGAATTGGCTCTGTGACAGAATCCGGCCCTAGGTGCACACATCTTAAGGTAAATGATGCATTATAATGGACAGTGTGAGTCTGACAGGTCGTGCCCATGGAGTTTTGCAGTTCATCGTAGCTGGTGCCCAATTCCTGTGAGTTGACTTGCTGTTCGCCTTCTGGCACACCCATCGTCACACCGACTTGCTACACTTCGCCTTGACTAGAATATACCAAGTGAGGTCGAGTTCTGATTCTTGTGTTTGGGCAGAAACTTTACTAGTCGAAGTCACTTTGGTTCCCTGCGGTCCTAGGTAGAACTCGAATCACTTTATAGGGATACAATAGATCCATATTTTTACATGACGCTTGAACTGAGTTAAGCATGGAAAAATTGTCCCTCAGCCGACCGCGGTTAGAATTATTGAAATACTAGAGTAGGCAATCAAATTAGGCGTCGTTTTTTGGAGTACGCTGCTTGTTGTCTTTCTCTTAAAAATTTGTAATTTTGTAGAATGTTGTGCGCCCATGCCGCTCTTGAGGCCGAATGGATATGAGCTATAGGATGAGGACGGGTACCTATACGAGGTCTTATTGGGTCCTCGGGACGTGCAAAATCTTGCTGTTTGCTCTGACTTAAACAAATTTCAAAACAACACGAGAATTGATTTTAAGAACCAAATTACTTGAGCCTAAGGGTTAGTGGTTCTGAGAGAAGATAAATGCGTTTTGTCTCGTTTTCTTTCGCTTTGTGCTTTCTTGGCTTTTAACGTTCATTTTGCCATCGATTTTGTATGGCATACGCAGTGTGTTATGCATGGATTAATACGCCGGATTAATACGCCGGGTATCGTCGTATAAGTGAATATTCATAGGAACAGACCTAATGAAATACACCGGACCGGGTGAGATTTTCGTCGGGTTTATAGCTAGAATAGTGCTGGCCGATCCGCAAACTTTACTTTCACCCTATTCCCTCACAAAACATGGGTTCACAGAGTATTCAAATCTTATAGTGATGCGCTGGTGTGGGGAACATTAGGGAATATATATCGAACGGAATAATGCGCATTGGATGCGTCTGGAAGAAGTAGGTTCCTAGTACTTTCGTGGCCCGCCTCTGTCACCCGGCGGCTTCTTAGTCCTCTACTAAACCACCAACGTGGAACGATCACTGCACGGTGATTTCGACGTTTGGTGCATCACAAATAAGTACAAACCACCCCTTGAAGGTCGGACCAGTGGAACACTCGGAACGCAGCTTCGAACAAATGACGGACAGAGACATGTCTAACTGCTCTGTCACAAACGAGCAACCATGGAGTGTGATGTTAATGAATCCAGCATAGCCCGTATTTATTCCGGTCTTTTGTTGTCGGTCCATCCAAATTTCATAGGACAACCAGGCCAAAATTATTGAATATTTCCTACTCAAGCTCCGAGGATACAGTTGATTAAAACTACCTAAAGTTTTACCGTCAAATTTCCTAGCACAGGGCTGAATGAAATTAGCGGGTACACGGTACTATGAGTGCAAGCCATGGGCAAGATAAAATTCGTGTGTGTTTCGGACCCTACTCTTCTTGGGGTTCCGGTGCAGCCTGTAAATATGCACAAGCTAGAGCCGTGCTCTAGCGTCCAGATAATTCAGCCATGCTCTCGCCAGATCAAAACCAGCAATAGTAGTAGCCAGTTGCCACCAACTGGCGTTTATTCGAATTCAACAATATTAATTTTACCTAAATTCTAGTAAACATCTTCCCGTGGTATTGTACTCGAATGAACAATTTTAACGTAATCCCAGAATAAAACAACGCCGTTAAAACGGTTGTTGGAATATTCGGTGGGGGCGACCCGCGCAAGTGGTCGAAATTGCAAACCCCAGCGACCATAGCATGGTCTGGAGAATCACCTGCTATCAACACAAGGCCGCTCGACC
This sequence comes from Trileptium ribeirensis, assembly GCA_030248225.1. Taxonomy (NCBI): domain Eukaryota; kingdom Metazoa; phylum Nematoda; class Enoplea; order Enoplida; family Thoracostomopsidae; genus Trileptium; species Trileptium ribeirensis. Next base: position 62,463 of record JASANE010017438.1, read on the forward strand.
CCCAGCTCTTTATTGTGCAGAGTTACAGCTAATTCCGGGGACGCATAAGACCGTACTCAGAAAACATGACACCCAAATTGTCGTTAATGTTCACTAGGGAAGTTATATCATTGCAAACGAACATTCACAGTTACCAAGTTACCGCCCAGAGCAACCGACGTTAAACTTCCAGGGAATTGTCGGAACCCTGTGGTGACCACATAAGTTACAACGAATAATTGAGATTAGAACCATAAATGGTTGGGATGAGTTAAATTTATAATAAAATCAATCATATGTTACAATCTAAGTCGAATTAAACAACTTCCAAATGAGCTTAGAATAGGTAATATCGGTCTGACATTATGACCTGTGAGTAGGCTTCGATGTCAACCTCCCTGAGGGACCTCAGAAATCATATCAAATACTAGACACGTGCGCAACCAATCGGGCGGGGTCCTAACACACCTCGCGAAGCGCGCCTGCGGCTTGCTAAGCTCCATAACTTCTTGGGTCTGACCGGGAAAAGCGTCAAAATTGCAAAATCTACGGTCCACCCTTGAGGTTATGATAGCAGTGGTCGTATGGGCATGGTGTTAATGGAGTTGCGCCATGCAGCTGCGTACCGTTATTACATTAGCACTAAAACAACCGCGAACACAAACGGTTTGCAATTGTGATACGACGAACACGACCGGAACTTTTTAACACTAATAATATATTCGTCGCTCGACACTTTCTAACAGCTGAAACTAACAATACTTAGAATTCAAAAATTAATATCTTGTTCTAATGCTACAACGTTTACGGAACAGCTTTAAAAAAAAGAAATGTACGTTTCTATAAAGCTTCCTTACATCCTCCTCTTCGAGTGCATCCACAAAAATTATCGAGAAAATAAAGTTTACAAAAAGATTTTAAATCAAGTTGCATTTAACAGTAATACACAAAAATTGTGGTTTTCCGGGAGAACCACTTTGTTAATAATTGCAATTCATTTAACAAACACCCGTATTTGAGTTTTAACACGATTTATATGTTCAGCACTTGACAACAAAATATAAGCGCTGTATCGAGAGCTGCCGAAAGAGCTTATTTAATACTGTGTCGTGGGTGAGTAGCTGTTTACTTTCAACCTTAGTGATTTAAACCATACATGTTTATTGAGACATACAAGTTAAGGGGCGCAGTACGCCGGGGAAAAGTGAGCGGGTGCACTACCTGAAAACTGCGTAAGCCCCCTCTTTTTCTCAAAAGCTGCGCCCCCCCTTCCGGACTCCTACACACGTTCATGCCCGCGGCGCCGCTCCCACCCGGGAAGCCCGGATATTGCGCATGGATGATTTAACAGTAGTAAAGTTTTTGAGCTTCAGATCCAGCGTTTGACTTCATAATACGATATACTTGTAAAGGGGATTTTTTTGGTTGCAAACACCCCCACTTTGGCGGTCGGGTATGTCGCAGGCGGATTACAAAAGGTTTATTACCTACAGCAGAATTTCAAAATTGTTAGCGTTTTTCAATGATGCAAGTGTGATGTATCACGTCGTCACTTTCACAGTTACCGGGTTAACAAGAAAGTATTGGTTATTTTTGCAAATATATTATGAAACAAATTAAATTAATCCTATTGTATTTTCAAATTTTTAATATAATTTTGTTAAGCATTATATAATAGCAATATACTTATGTATTAGATGCATACATGGCGGCGGTCGGTCATGCCAGGCGGTGTAGACGCCCCCCACGGGGGGGGGGTCGCGGCCATTCCGGGGGTAACCCCCCTGGCCAGCTAAATTTTCCTAGGGGGTTGGTCGTGAGCACCTCTTTTTTTGGTCCTAGCATCCATATTTTTCGGTTATGAGTTCAGTTTCTGCACTACCACCCGGCCTCAAAACTGGCCGAAGCGGGGAGTTTTTCGGCCTCGGGAGGGGGGTGTCCGGACCTCAGGGGGGTTACCCCCTACCCCTGTATGATTAGAGGGGTAGTAACATCTTGTGGTGTCAAAAGAATTTTATTCCCAAATATTTTGACGTTCTGCGATCCACAATGGCCATCTGAGGCCTAGTAGCTTAGTTATAACGATGGAATAGATAGAGACAGCCAGCTTCGTACTAGAGAAGGTACCGTTCACAAATTGGTTTGAGTAGTATGACATTGACATCCAGGCGCCAGGTCGTCGAAGGAGAACGAGTTCCAGCAAACTGAAATCAATAGGGGTTGACTCTCACTGGGGGACCTCTATAAATCATGCATGTACTAGACACGTATGCAGGGTGAAAACATTGGCTATGCACGCGTGCGGCAACGTTTATAGGACCAACGGTGCAGCTGGTTGAATCGTCTTAGCTAGCGGGAAGGGTTTTTGTTTTGGTACGTCCAATTCGAAAATTTCGACACCTAGTACATATGTACTAAACGTTACACATAAAAAGTAATAAAATCAATGTTCTTATTGTATATCAACTGCACCAGTGTTTAAAATTGATCTGTGGGTCAAGGGTTATCTTTCTGAGGATTTCATGCGGGTCAACACATATCACGGATCACGCGCTTGACTCGCCTTCGGTCAGCCCGGGTCACAGCGTCTCTGGATATTTAAGAATTACATGCCAACTATTGTTCATTGGCTTGCGTTGATTTGACTGGCATGATAAACAGGATATTATTTACCTAATTCATTGTTTTGGAATGGAAGTAAAAATTTACAGCCAACCGACAAAATGTTCGTTATTTCGATACCGAAAGGTTAACTTAACTGTAAATGTTCCGAGCTACGTTTCTGATAAGCCTTGGGAAAAATCAAATACAACGTTATGCTTATATGAATGTGACCATATTGGTGTCTAGCAAACGAAGTACTGAAGAGATGCGAATGGGGCTACGCCCACCCCCCCATGCCCCTCCGCCGCCCCCGCAGCATTCTGCGATTGTGTTCACCCCACTGAGGAAACAATTGAAACATACCAATATTTTCATAAATTGCGAAATGGATTTTTATTTGTAAGCGACAACTACAACTGGGAGAACTGAACTTGTTTTTATGGTTATCATTTGATTTAATGCAGGTATTTTCCCTAATGTTTTGCATTTAAAAACGCTGCGTAAATTTTACGCAACTGAACATTTTTAAATATAAAATATTTTTGCACCCAATGAAAACGGCGTGCCCTCCCTGAATTGGTTTTGCTCCACATAAACTGGAAGTCTGGATACAATCCTCTGTGCCTAGGTGCGCATATCGGGAAAGATATTCGTTGTTGCTCACGCACAATACACTTTTTTAGGGTTATCATTTGTATTAATGTAACAGGCCTGTCCCGGCGCGTTACGTTATTCTCGCAAGATTCGGCGTTAAAACTGCTTAAAGGTACCTCAAATTGAACAAAGACATGGTTTAAGGGAATAAATTATTGTAGGTAGCATGGTGCCATGGTGATCGATAATTGCGTTGCGTATTGTTGTATTGTAGACACATATTCCCTTTGTTATGTTTTGCCATTTATATAACCTTTGCCATTGCATGGTTTATTGCACGATTGTATATGTTCGGACAAGCTCATGCAAGCCCAGAGGACATTGACTTCGGTTAGTTGGTTCAATTCAGAACGGCAAGGAACGTCATAGAAACTTTAACTGGTCAAGACAGGAGACCTGAACGCACCTCGACCAATAGCCCATGTTTTCTCCAATGAAATTTCAAATTTACGACCGTCCGGGAATAGGAGGCCTTTGACAATCTAAGGGGAAGGGTAGTAATCAAAATCAAGACTATCAATTTTATCTGGTTCAAGCGAACTATAGCTCAATGGTCGCAAAAGTAAGCTGAAACAAATGGGTTACGGTAGTTTCCGATTATCCGGAAATAACGGGCATCGGGCCTGTTTGTCGGCCGTAACCGTGCAACGGTTGGTACTTCGCGAAAATGCCCCGAGTGCTCTTCGATAGAGAATTTTCAGGGCTCTCGAGCGAGCTCAAATCATTACAAATCGCTGGAGGATTTCACGAGATATCTTGGGGACAAGCAAGTGAACATTCAATTGACAGCCATTACTTACGCTAGGTTTGGCTGGTGACCATGGTTCCGAGCGGACACGACCTAGGCATATATGGATATATAGTAATGTATATATGTATGTGTGTGTACTGTCTGATTTTCGTGTCTCGATGCGTCTGTTTTCCGCCTCGCCGGGCCAATCCTTTCTTTGCTAATGTCCTTTGACGCCCCAAAATTGCCTGACCCGCGCCACAGCAACTGGTTTTTCTTTTTACCGTCGAACCATTGATGGGAATTATGAGTGCTTCTAAGTGAATTACCCATTGAGACATCTAATGAGACCAGACGGGTCTCGACCTGACCAGTCATCCCGCTGCTATATAACTTATTTCCCTGTTTTATAAGGTGCCACGAAAATTCAACAGAAAAATTCCATCCTTTTGTACCAACTCCGTATTTGACCCTTGACCCTAAGTGGGCGCATGCAACCCCTCATTCTACTCGCCTGCCTTTGGCAAACACAACGATATGCAGCGGGTCTCAGCCCGCCTCCTCGCTGGCTCACTATAACCCGTTAAAGTGCCCCCAGCTCGGAACTCCGACTGAAAGTGGGTACAAACCAATCGAAAATTTATCCCTAACTCTAAAGTAGGCAAATCGCCCCTCATTGTATTCACCACGTCGAGACCCTTTAAAAATGTCCGGCGGGCCTCCGTCCGTTGCCCCGTTAGCCCGGGACGGCCGACAAAAGCGCCCCCACCACCATCGACACCCTCTCTATCTGCAATGATTTTAGTGCCCCTCTAACCGCTGCCGTTAAGGCAGGGAAATCACCCCTCGTTTGAATCTCCTTTCGAAGGCGAGTTCAACGATGCCCAACCATTAGCGGTGGAAAGCCCGCTGGAACCCTGTATACTAATATATGCCGGAACCCAAAACTGGGCCCCGACCCGCCACTACGTCCACCCCCCTCGTGTTTGGTATAGTTCGGCCCCGTTCTTCGTCCTGGGACCGAATTTCACCCCGGCCCCTCGAAAATCCCTTGGAAACCCCCTGTCCCGCCTCCCTTCCCGTGCCCCTCCTTTCCGCTTTTCCTTTTCCTTTTCTCTCTCTCTAACCGACTTCTTTGGTCGGTTGTCGTTGTCGTCGCTGTGGTTGTGCTGTGTTGTTGTTGTCGCTGTGGTTGTGCTGTGTTGTTGTTGTTGTTGTTCTGCGTGTTTCTGGTGTGAACTTGAGCGAGCTTTCTGTCGCTCAGGTCGCCAGTGTGTCTTATGTGTAGTGTGTGTTTATGTGTTCATGAGTATTGTATGTATATGTGTAAGTATATAGGGATATAGACATATATATATAGTATACAAGGACATGACAAAAAACAGGACACACAGGGACAAGACGTACAAAATTTTATTAAATTTATAAGTTTTACGGACGGACTGGACAAGGATAACTAGGAAGGACGGGGGGCATGTTTAGGGCCCTCCCGTGGGCTCCTGGAGTTCCTGAATAGGACCCCCGATAGACCAAAGGATACATAGGGATGTGCTGCGTCCCCAGCTGCAAAACAAGCTCATTCCTACCTTCGGTTCCCCTCCTTCGGGACGTCGAAAGACGCCCTGTCGGGATATTTGAAAAGCTGTCAGCTAGGAATGCTTGGCTTTATCTTATAAGCCAACATGTAAACGTGCAATGTTTGCACGTTTACCCATGGATTTGGTAGTAAAATTTTGGCCCAAGATGGACTCTTAATAAGCTTAATTAGGTGATGGATGGGGAAGCTAACTCGCTAAATAGCAGGAATTTGACCTTAAATCGACGAGTTAGCTGGTGGGAATCTGATGAATGAGGACAAGAAGACCAATCTGTCCTGAAATGAGGACAGATTTCCAGCTTACTCCATGTATCTTATATAGAGAAATAGATTTAAAATTTTAAATCTGACGGGTGATTCAACTACTTTTGTAGAACAGTTGGGGGGATAACAGACGATTTGGGATTAGGTAAGAGATTTAAGAGATCTGAGTGATGATCCTCGGATAAATTCTTGACATAAATTTAAAAGCAATGATGGATGAGGCTCAAGATCTCGTTGGAATTTGGGCTAAAATTCACAGATGGTCGACCTCCGAGTATTCGGAGGGTTCAAACTTGATGTCGGCGATTTCGATTGAAGCCGACTCTCTCTAAAGGGGACCCAGGGTTTACGACAGCTGTCAACAATAAAATCTTGGGAATTTTTCGATTGGGCGCCCGGGTTTGAACTAAAAAAGGTGGGCGTTCAAAGATCTTCTCCGATTGGATAGCGACAAAATCGCTAACCTCCACCATAGCCGAAAATTTTGAGGCGACGACTACCGCGTCGTCTCTGGGAATAAGTTTGACTTCGGCAGCGCGGAGTTCGGTCGATTTTACTGACCGGCTCCGACGCTTGAGTTTAACGTGTGGTTTCGCAACTTGTGTTACTCTTTCGTGTTTCTCTTTTTGATTTGCGTTTGGAATGGGATTCGACCGACGGAGGACCCGTGTAGACATCTTTCGTCTCGCGGAAGGGAACTAGCTATTGCTGTCCCGGATCAAATGTTGTAAGTCAGGAGGAGCTGCGATAGTATGAGGGTTTGTTTTCGCCAGACATGAATGTAACAGATCAAAATTTTAGTTCACGGTAGCACGACTTGTTTTCATAGGGTGACTGGACGTCCGTAGATGGACGTCCCACTTCCCAAACTGATGAGCTACGTCTTTACATGTTGCTTGACAAACCTCCTCGAGTCGAGTTCCGTTTTGGGCATTTCGAGCGATTACACGGGGGGTGTTACGTTATGAGCACCAGTCGAAGTCATTCTGATTCCCCGTGGTCATAGGTAAGGCAAATCGAAATGGACGCTTCTCGTCCATGTTTTACATGATGTGTTGCTCTTGAGTTAGGGTAGTACAATTTTTCCTGAGCTGACCACGGTAAAATTTCCCCGACTACTTACAGGGATAGGCTTACCTGTTCATGTTTCTGGTTTACGACTTAATAGCTTAGTGGACTGTTCGACACTCATGCCGCTGCTTGAGGTTCGGACTGATTTAGCAGATAGGGACAGGGGACTAGAGGCTGTCGGGCTTTAGGAAGCCCCAAAATTTGATTTATCCGTTCGAGCTAAGAAAATTTGGGAACACAAAAGACTAAACAAATTTTAGGAACTTCAGCTTGAGCATAAGGTGTTGGCCTTCCGCAAGGAGCGATTTACATATGTATATTTTTGTACGATTTGCCCGTATTCGGCTTGTTCACTACGAAGAGGTCATCACTTACATTGCACAGGAATCAACCCGTGAATACCCGAGTCCTCGACAACCCTACGATACTATTTGCAAGGATCTCCTACCGGATACGGCCTTACAATGCTTACTTCAAAATCGCCTTGGCCAGACCATTAAGTTTACTAACGTTCAGTATCACACGTACAAGTGGTTAAGCTTGACAATAGCAGGTAGGAAACTCCCTGCCACTAAAATAAACCGACAGCACGGCTGGACGCCTCAATGGGCCACCGTAGGCGTTTCCAAAGGCGCGTTAGGATGCTCCAGGTTTAAAATAGAATCACTAGACCAACTTGGTAGCAAAGAAACATCGCGACCTCTTGCGAATCCTTTTGACCCCAACCCGAGCAAGTGCAAAACGCCGTTTTTCTTTTGGAGCGACTTGATTGCTGAGTTCAAGCATTTTTTCTATTTTATCTCTGGTTGCCCCTTAGGCTATGTACTATGTATGCCCTTGCTTTGATTTTTGCTGCTTTTCTCTCTCTCTTTTTTCAATTTCCTTTGTTAAGTTCCGATCCTGCACGGGGAGTTTAAGCCCGCTGCAGATTTTTCAGTATTGTCCACTCGACTATCGAGGTCCACAAATTTTATTAAAATTTCAATGTTAACTCGACTGCACAGTTTCGATAGTGCAGTTGAGACACTGTACAATTTCGATGTGTACAGTATAATAAGGTCTTCGGATGAGATAGAGAGAGGATGGAGAACGAAAAGGGAAGAACGACAAGAGCGACACAAGAAAGGAGAGAAAGGAAACCGACAAGGCAACGCCAACCCAAAAGGGACGCAGACGCGTCCAAGGGTGAAACGCCCCGTGCCCTATACGTCAAGATTAAAGGCACCCCAGAGTGCAAACCCAGTCCCGAATCTAGACTAAGCGAGATCGCCCGCTTGAAACGGCTAGAACAGCGACAATGATCGCCTGGCGGATCGTTGAAGATGACAATTGCCTGGGCACGCTGTTATTAGGACCGTCGAGAAGCGGCTAAGGGCGACCCATTAACGTGATCAAAACGACGTCCCCGACCAATATTACGTAGTTTAACTATGACTCCACCACCAAAGTCAACACCCGCCGTTATAAGCTAACCATACAAGAATTCTGAGGACTCGGGACGACTGCGTTTCCATATGGACTACTGCAGTCCCACAGACCAAGGAAATTGGCCGTTAAGGCAAAGCCTGTGCTAAGGATGAAACGTTATGAGAGGTGTCATAGGGACGGTAGGCTGGATTCGTAGGATCAAGAACGCACTCCGGACAGAGTCTTCATACTTCTATGGCAATATGGTCTTTAATATCCGCCTGTTGGCGTCATAGGTGATTCTGTATTTGCAACCATGTAATGACATGTACCATAGATGACTCTGTTTTGCATAAAGTTGCCCTTGGCGGCCCTGTCACACCATGTTTGGGTTCGTACCTCGATTCATGTTCCTTCTCTATTGAAGTCAGTCGTTAACTTTGGTGACCGCATTAGTGCATCGTTTGTACTGACGCTGCTCTAAAGCGAGTCTTCTCCCTTCCCCGCGTAACGCTGCAGGTCATTTGAAGCGAACTTCGAAGCACGCAGAACGCATAGCCCGAGCGATAACTGGCTTAGTTAACGTTCAACGTGGAACGCCTCGGGTATAGATTTTGGTCCGGTACTTCCGGGAACGCGATCGCTCGCACCGCCCCGCTCCCCAACTAGACACGGACAAGGCGATGAACGGGTACGACCGTCCTAAAAGTTTCCGACTATACAACGCTCCAATTGCCCGTATATGATCTCTACTGTACATGTCTTAAAATAAAGCGCTGAAAATTATTCCTTGTGTCTCGTGTTGTTTCTGCGCAAGCGCTATAAGTGCGTCCGGATGGACGGGCCAACCCTGCGTGCCACGGCTTGACGTAGGGAACATTCCAAGCCCTGCCACGTGCGGTTCGCCACCATTGTTTGTTTATGATAGAGACGGAATTATAGCGAGGGAGGTCCGCAGAATTATCTATTAAACTCGCTCGTGAAATTATCATACTCAGCAGAAGTACCAAAATTTAATAAGAAAACTCTATCACTCGACACTAACACAGTCAAAATTATCACGTTACAAAATAGATAGTCCGACGTTAAACTCTCAGGGCCTGTCGGAACCCTATGTGGGCCACACGGGCTACACCAAAGAATGTGTTTGACTAGGAACAAACTAAGCAGATCTCAAAATTTACCTGGTAAACCTAAATTATCACGCGGTTTCACTTCAAATTGCGATGAACAAAACAACGTCCGTTAGGTCAGAATAGGGAATATCGGTTTGACATTATGACCTGTGAGCAGGTTTCGGTGTCAACCTCCCTGGGGGACCTCAGTGATCATACCAAGGTACTATACACGTGCGCAACCAATCGGGCGGGTCCGAACACACCCCGCGAAGCGCGCCTGCGGCCTGCTAAGCTCCATAGCTTCTTGGGTCTGACCAAGAAAAGTGGCCAAACTGTAAAACTTAGGGTCCGCCCTTGAGATTATGATAGCCGAGGTCGTATGGGCATGGTGGTAGGAAGTTGCCCATGCAGCTGCGTCGCCGTTATTACATT
>JASANE010017441.1:0-50365 GCA_030248225.1 Trileptium ribeirensis
TCAGTTTCCCACATTTCGCATTTTTCGAATTTTCCCCGAGTTTCCCACATTTTCCAATGCAGGAAATTTTACATTTCAAATAAATTCTTTCTATCAATTAGGCGGATGAAGGCAATAAAGCAATTTATGTGTGTCTAGTTATATAAGACACACATATAGATAAAATATATTTTCCAGCGGGAAACGGGAAGCCCCTAAAGGTGACATTGGCCACAATAAAACGCCAGTATTTACTTAGAAAACATGGTATTGTCCCATCTTGTCTAAATTGAATTCATTGTAAATTATTTTAGGATATTTATGATCATCTTAAGATATGCTTTGATTATTCGATGAATGTATTGTAGAAGGCCATCATCAGAGGTAGTACAGTTTCATTAAAGCATTCCCAACAGTTCGTATCATCCTAGGGGTAAATTCCCTGTCTCAGTAATAGTCATATATTGTTACCAAATTCTATCGTCATTGCCAGAAGTTGCGCATCTTTATGAGGCGTTCAAGTTAACTTGTGTGGAAAATGACTCTAAGATCTCCAAAAGTCTCATGAAGCACACACCGTTTCTGCATATAGCTTTTCTAGTCAGCTGGACAACTATCGGAGTCTTGCTTGACTGCGAAGTTTTGCATGAACGGTCATCGCTGATTATGAATTTTGTCCGATCGAGTCTCTCGAGACTGTAGCTAAAACACGTGCCAAAATTTTAATTTCTTACCTTTTCGTCCGTCAGTAATTGCAGTTATCCTAAATTTGAAGCGTTGCACGATGTAGCGCTGCAGAAATTTGAATTTTCCACATCGGCAACTGTTAAAATTTCAATTTTTACTGTTATAGTATAAATTATACCATTAACCCCATAAATATATCCACCAAGACACTATAGTCTCTCCTATATAGTTAGGATAAACTAGACAGATTGTCCAGTCCGGAGAGCTACATACGGCTGCAAGGAAATAAACGATATAGCTTGTGCTACAGCAGTGTCCATTAAATCTACTTTGGTAGCCGGACAAGACTAAATCAGGCAGCACTCAACATATCGCAAATGAGTCATTGTCTGGATTGTGCAGCAGTACACTACGAGTTGGTATAAATTTTATATTTTAAATTTGATGAACAAATTTTACTTCTTCGATTTATAGTTACTTCCGGTCCATCCTCGTTAGTGATCATAACATTTCTTTATCCTCCATATCATTTTCTACATCATCTCCAAATTGGTATAGCGACACCACATCTGACAATTCATTTACATCAATTACCATAAGGGGTTGAATATTGGCTAGCATTGAATCGTGTATACCATGGCAAAGAAATGAGCAAGATAGCTGTTGGGATTATACACTATATATATTGCTCGATGTTTTAAACCTGATGCGCGAGTAAACTTAAGATGACCCTGTCAACCATCCTATGTTGTAATTTTACATAAAAATTGTTATGGAACGCTCTTGGGTCAATTGAAACTCGACGTAAAACTGTTTGCGAACACACAGCTCGCGATTGAAATCTTGCCATCTTATGTAATGTTATCTTATCGACGTATGTAATGGTGCCTTTAAAGCTATATTGGGACATAGCTAGCAGTGCTTTCACACAACAGTATCTAGCCCAAGTCTGGGAATATTGCAAAAGTGTAATCTTAATTAAATTACAACGAAGATCGAAATCATAACTGGTAGCTGAAGATACAGCATATTAAGTAAAACATTTTGCAAACATAAATCATGGGGGAATATGAGAACACTTGTGTGGTGATTAACTAAATTTACGTAACATCTTGGTAACGTCCCGGCGCTCAGATTATGGTTTGAGATTGTGAAAGTTTAGGGAAGAAACTCGACTATTAAAACCCAACTCGCACAAAATGATCGAAACTGCAATGTCGCAATGAGGTACCAGTGACGACACATAAATTTGATCATTTAGTGAAACTAAGTATGATCGTAGGTTATGGCTGTGTGCGATGCCCCTCTGAGACAGGTACACCGATATTAGAAGTGTAATGTATGATTCCTTGTGGTGCAGTTTACGGCTTATGTGTAAGGCATTTGAGGCTTTCGGATAACCAATAAAATTATGTGTGTAAGTAAAATTACAGTTTAGTTGGTGGAATGACAACTAAAACCAATAGGTTTCAAATTTTGGCCAATGTAACCTTTATGGGCGAAAGTGAAATACATGATATGAAGTTCTCGATATACTAAAGCTCACGTGGAGATTCAGTCTCATCGAAATGGGGCCAACTTTTTTGACAGTGGTGCGCTGCATCAGTCCTTAATTCAACAGGTAACTGGTTGCATTATTTTAGATTTACCACTAACTCAAGATTAAAGCGAACCCGGTATTAACGACATTGATGCCTAAATATATATTCGGAAAGCTACTAATGAACTTACGATATTTCTTATTCAAGATGTGTTCGAAATTGTTTCGGTGCATTTTTGTAGATTCCGAGGCCACGCCTCGGCTGTTAATACAAACTATCTAGCACGGGCCACCACTTCAACGTACAGTGCTTGGCCCTGGTGTATTTAAGATTTTGCGAAGAAAAGTCTAATCGCACAATTCCGCTTAAACGAGAAGAAATCGATGTTGACGCAATTAATTATAACTCCGTTTTTGGTACGGGGTGAAATTCTCGGTTTTAAAGGCTATGCCTACTCCGAAAAATTATACATAGTGTAATGACAGAGGCCTTCGCAGGTATTGTGGGAGAACTTGAGCGTATTTATTCTAACAAAAATATAAGTTTGTGACTGCCAGATAGGCAGTTATCGTAAATGAAATATCAAAATTACGGCATTTCAATTTCCCCGTACTTTCCTACATTCACGTGGAACGGTTTAACTATGCATCAATGCAGCTGAAGGAGGAAGGTGGACAAATCCTGAAGTAGATTAGTAGTGATGAATTTCAGGACCGACTGCATCGGTAAATTAGGGTCCCAGAGAAATATTCAAAAGTAGCGTTCACGGTCACGAAAAGGGAATGGTCAAAAGTGAGGGACAATGGGCTTATCGATTTGTTGGAAACAGGCTTGCAAGTTGCTCAAATTTGAGTCAAAGCATAGATATGATGGTGACCTAAAGACTCGACAACATGAGCCCCCTAAAAGCTTTAGAATAATGATATTTAATTTTTCCGTCAAGAAAAGTTACCAAAATATTAATATGACATTGATTGGGAGCATAGCGATCTTTGAAACTTGAGAAATGTAGGCTGTTGTTGGCAGGTGCGAGCCTAAATTGGTTACACACGTCCGGCAGCAAAAGTAGGTAGTATCGCAATGTCAAATTCAAATCATTTCGGCGACAAATAGACAGCGTTATGGTAATTTTTACCAATGTACTCTTCAGAATAGGTTTCAGCGTAACGAGCTAATTCGCTAGTTGATACTGATCTACTTAAATTATCGATACCACCAAATACATGTATGACCGTTCACAAGTACAGCCTGGAGCGAAAAGTATCAAGAGATTGTCAGGTTCATTATAGAATATTGTTCATAATTAATTAACTTTCTATTGGAAGAACGGTGCTATTTTCAGTTCTTGCGCCCTTAACGTGATCTCTTATCCAATGGCGTGTTTTGAAACAACTGCAATGCACCGCAGCGCTTCCTTGTCGTCTAGGATTACTCTAGTTTCTGCAATTTCAAAGTATATCGTTGATTTTGCGTAATCAGAACGCCTAGCCGGTCTATAAATATATTTAGGTTACCGTCGTTCTAGCCGTCGGGTATGGCCTCAGCCGTATGTAATAAAAAGAGCGCGCTTAATCAGTGTGTGAGCTCAAGAGCGACCCAACCTTGAACCCAGTATTTCGTACCGCCAACCTCCAAATGTAAATAGTTTGGTATTAGCTAATACTTATGGATCATACGTTATACATTTTATCACTAAGACTCAAGGCACATTATGTTCGGCGGAGCTGACTTAGGAATAGCTGATTCACGATTGCAAAGCTAAATTTTCTACGGTGTTCAGGAAACGGTACTTAGGACGAAAACCTATTTGTAAGCTGAACGCCGTAACTCTCAAGAGGAATTTAAGATGATTTGATCATGTTATCTAGTACCAGACAGATCGTATTGATATAATCAAACATTCTAACTTTTTTCACATGAATGTTTACTTGTCTATCACTTCCTCATGTCAGCTTGTGCTCAGTGTGTTTCTGTACTAGGACCAGTTCTGGCCTTAAGGGATCCCAGCTGCACCACTCTCGATTTTCACTGTAGTGCCCGGACAACCCCGGCTTACACGATTCCCCGGTGGACCCAGGTCTGACCGATGGGAACCCACGTGTCTAGAGGTATGGGGGTCCCCCTGCGGGAGGGTCATCCCCTAAGCCTGCTCACAGGTAATAAGGCTGACCCATCATTCCCTCGATTCCTAGTATTGGATCCCAAACCACGTTCCAGAGTGGAAGTTTCCTTGGCGGTTGGACCCGTTTTCGAAAGACTTAGATGAGTAGAAGGGTTGGTCCGTAACCTTAGGCCTTTTGAACGACAGAGGCGAAAGTTTTATCTTAGTTTAGGGCAGGGCATAGCCAGCTAGGCCTGGTCGGTCTACAGTATTTGAGGATTATTCAGAATGTGGGGGAATATTTGTCTTGATACACGAAGGGACCTATGCGCCGAAACAAGTTACTGACGGCGCGGGCGGGGATGCGAGCACGAGCGAAGTTGGCTAAAGCGTTGAGAAAATTAAGTTGACTGCAGGGGTGAAATTGCGCATGGTTCGGGTGGGGTCGAAATTTAACTATAAAACAGTGAAGCAAACTCTTAGGTGGGTAGCAGGGCTCATGCGACAGAGAAACGGTAGGGTGGGCGCGAGCAAGAGGGGAAGGCGGCGTGCAGGAATGGGACGGACAGTTAGGTCAAACAGCGCTGAACATACCTTAGAGGGACCTACGTTTTCGTGCAACAGGGCGTGCCTTATTAAAATCAAGCTATTTCGCTTACCCAAGTTAACACGCAAAAATCTTTTATTTCTTGGTTTTCCCTTTTCTTAGCACAATAAACCATAAGCACACTTTTATAAACGCAATAATAGTACCCACTTGGGTGTATAGAATAATGGCGCTATTTACATCAAAGCTGGGCCAAGACCCGAGCCCACGCGCGTGGTCCGGGCCCCAACGATACGTAGCGATTAGTTTAAAACAGCAGGAATTTGACCCCCTCCCCCTTTTTCTTTGCATCTCCCGTTGGATGACGAAATGATTTCTCGTCAGCGACAATTGGCTCTTTTCGAAACGCGGAACCCTCGACCCAAAATTTTCTACTTAACTCTGCTCCTTTAATTTACCTTCACATTACTGCTTGGAATTTGACACCGTTGTAGTACCAAACTAAATTCTCCTTTGAGTTGCCCTACTCGAATCACAGGGGCGCCGGCGCAGCACTTACGGGTGCGCGAGGTATCCCATGGACACCCCAGCACCCACAAGGACTGTCCTTATTCCTATGCCTACGTGAGAAAATTTGAAATAACTCTGTAGAATGCCCCGGGCGGTCCTCTTCCACGCGTCCGCTGTCGAAGAGTCCACCCGGGCCAAGCATGATCTCAAAATTTCGGTGCCTCCAATTTACTCTGAACACCGTGCGCCTACCAACACCAGTAAAATTCTCTGAGCCGTTCCGCATGCCAAACAAGAACTACCCTAGCAACCAATTTTCTAGATTGACTTTAAAACAACTTTCAGTACTGGCAGGTGATGCACCCACTGGACGCTAACAAGGGCACTGCCCAGTGGTTGGGGAACCAGTCGAGCACGGGACACCCCGTTTTGTTTTTAATTTATCAATTTTGGTCACAATTTGTCCACATACTCAACATCCCCGAAGCGCGGGCCCAACACTTGAGGGAGCACGAGGCGTCCGACAGACGCCCCAGCGCCCGCAAGTGCTGTCATTTGTCCTAAAAGCTCGAGCAAAAATCAAACGATGAAAGGAAGCCTCGGGCGGTCCTCTTCCACACGTCTGCATGCTAAAGAGTCCACCCGGGCGAACGAAAAACTGGAAGAACGAAGCAAAAGCAAAAGGAGAAAAACCAAAACTGGCGACAGCCGCCAAAACCCGACCAAATTTTAAAAGATAACGACTCGACTGGTCCCGTCGTCAAAATTCGCAGTCTCCTTTTATACATTACGCTCTAGCCCCCATCGGCAGCTTTTAGACCCTGGTCGCCTTACTGTCGGCAAACTTGAGAGCTCGTACATATCAAGGCTTTACAAATGCTATACGTAAAATAGAACGCCCGCCAATGCTTGTCGTATATGTATGTGCAAAAATTACAAATATTATACGCAAAATAGAACATCAGTAAAATGCCCGCCATATACGTATGTGCAAAACAGAAAAACATCGATCCCTTCGCGCGACGATAAGCATAAACCCAACAGCAGACCAAAGGCAGGAAACATTGTGCACAGCGGACAGTGGCCGAAACGTGCCAACAGATCGTGTAAACAACAAAACCGCGGCAAACTTTTAGGAGAAAAATATAACGGCACTCAGAGTGCCGTTTTCTCACAGGGATATCGGCACATTTTTGCCGATATCTCGGGATCTAAAAACTGTAGGCGGCAGGGGCAGGACCAGAATCATGCCCTGGCAGGCCGGCTGCTGAAGAAATTAAAATTTTAGTTGATCTCCCACGAGAGGCCCGTTAAAGAGTCCGTTTTAGATGAGCAGAACCAGAAATTTTGGTGTCCCGATTAGGTTTAGAGGATCCTGCGCGGACCCGTGTGGGTGGCGGCTCCGGTTTTCAACCAAACAGTTTAGGGTGGGAACCGATAAGTGTATTGGGGTCCAAAAATCAGGAACTTTTAATTATTTTGGGTGCCTTTTTGAACGTAGAAAATTGGAGGCTTAAGCGCCTGTTCGGGAATCCGTAAGTACTTAGGCGAGCCAAGTCTTTTGACCCGCCTGGCCAATTTGACACCCCTAGAAAGTCCTTTATAAGGTTTAGTCACCCCCGTCCCCCTAAGATTAGTAGAAAACCTACAAATCGAATTTTCGTGTCGCACCCCAAAATAGTGTCTTAGTAAATTTGTGCCCGAAGTTGCAGTTGCCTTTAGACCGAAAATTTGGTTTATTCGAACATGATCGGCCTTAGTATCGGAACTTTGAACTGCTCCTGACAAATTTCTGCCCCTCCCCCTTTTATATATCATACACAATACGTATCATAGGCTTCGCACAACAAGTATAATATTACATGCAAAACATTTTATGCACACAATATCTCAGCAATTTTAATTCACGAGGATCGACCGGACACCCCTAATCGTGGTAATATCTCATTTTCGGTGCCAAAATCACCCCGGGCACCTTCGGGCGGTGGAGTGTGACCATACAAATACAGTATAAATGAAGTACAATTGTTTATTTTTATAACAACAGTAATGACGCTATACAATTATCATTTCATAACTAGGCCACACTCCACTGGTGTCCGGCTGTCCGTTCCCTTCATTCCCGATAATTTTAATGCCCTTTTAACGTTCTGTCGTTTTCATGAGATTGGGGTGTTACATCTCTTAAAATTTTTTGGATTTATTAGACTCCTTATTTAGGGTAAGAGTGTAAATCGAACGGAAAGATGAGTTTGTGCGAAATTTCGTCGTTATATCCGCAGATGCACAGCCCGTTATTCGTTTTAGGTAGAAAAATCTAAATTTGTTATAGGATTTGGCGTAAATTATCCTAAAATTTTCGAAAATTTTAGGATGGTGTGTGGAAGTTTAAGAAAATTTGTAGAAAATTTGCTAGATTTCCAGAATTTCCGTAAAAATTTGATAAATTTAATAAATTGCAGTAAAATTCAGTGAAAATTTGTTAAGTTTCAGTAAAATTTATATAAGTTTCAGTAAAAATATTGTAAGTTTTATTGTAAATTTCGGGGCAAAAGGGCGACTTAGAGTTGTCCGATATCCTTGCACGCAAGAAAACGTGGAAAACGTCGCCCCTTTTCCCTTATTTTCCGGATTTTTAGGAAGTTTTCCCTTATGGACTAAACTGCTAAAATAAAGTTTGGATTTGTGTGATGTTTTGTTTTTTCTATGTTATTTTTGCGTTGCTCCTGCTCTATATATACATCATCCTTCATACAAGTGATGTATGATAACAATTTACATATATACATTTTATTGTAGCACGTACCTCCAAGGATTATTTGGGATTTGGTCACCCCAGGAAAGGGTCCGGGCTGCCAGGGTGCCTGACCCAGGAGTTCTCTTGAGTATTATGAAAATGTTTCACCGTTGAACTGGTTCGGGGTTTCGCTTGGGTATGAAAATTCGGAAATTTTATTCCGGGGAAAATTTTATTTATTTATTAAACTTTGGCATTAGGTTGGTTGGGTAAAAGTTAGTCGGTGTTTCTAGTGCTTCCTACTCATCGAGTCTCGGACATCAACTTCTAGGAGATTTAGCATCGCGCCTTGGTTGCCTTCCACTCGCTTTCGCTGCTGCTCGCTGCCATTAGCCCTATCTAGAACTCATTCGTAGTTTTCCGTTAACTCTCGCATGAACCTACTCGGTCGCAGTGCCACTTTCCTTGCCCTACTTTTGTGAGTTCGGTGTAGCACTCAATGCGTTAGGCGTCCCAACTAGGCGTCCTTAACTAAACGGCTTACCCACTCATGCAAGTTCCGCCGGCAATAATGAGACACCTTTGGCTCGTCAAAATGAGGCCTTTCCTGCCATTCCATACGTGGCTCGTCCCGCTCCCACGCGCTCGCAGTGTGGAACGCGACCGGCCTGGAAGGCATGTAAACGTTATGGAAAGTGTCATACTGCCGTCGATGGTTGGCCATCAATTGCTTGGCCTCGATCTCAGCGTATGTCCGGCGACATAAGTTGGGGTCGTTAGGGTCACCCATTTCTACACTTTCAGTATCAGAGCTGTCACTGATTGCTGTTCTGACGGTGCGTACTGCTATCTCGTCTACAGGTTCTATCTCAGCAACAAAATTCCGATCAGCGATTATTCGCTGGGTTGCTTCAGCCAACCCGCGCTCTAGTGCGGAAGCGTGTACCTGTCCTAGCCAGTCTCCGACGTTGGGTACTGGGCCTAATGCCCTAAAACACGGCTTATGCGGGATTCACGTTATAATGTCCCCACCACTTGGAACTTATGTACCCCACACAGTGGCAGGCACACCCTAGACTACAGGATGTCTTAGACACCTCTGTGTTTTTGAATAATGTTTGAAATAAATTTCAAACAAAGCTAGCTAATAGTTTGGCTTATTTCAGACGGTGTCAATGAACCGTCGTTGCTTTTTCGTTTTGCTGAGGGTTTCCTCCACCCCGTGGGGTCATCTTACATAGGGCCTACAGGATACCGTAGTAACACCGCATTGGCAAGCATAAAACACCGAAATACTACATTGCCAAAATGAGGTATCTAGGGGTGTGCCCGACACCCTCATATTTTGTTATATGGTGTGGGTGTCACCGTCACCGTCTTTACGGTATAGTCTACGCTACAGAGGGACAAAAGTTCCAACGGTTGGGGACATTATAACGTGAATCCCGCATTAGTTCTATTGATGTGCACAACATACCTTCGGGATTAGAATGCATTCTTACGCGCATACACGGAGGGGTGATTCCTAGTATTTCGTACGGCCCACACCATCGAGGCGTGAGTTTTCTAGATGTTCCCGGTGTAGTATCATGCCTATAGTCCCAGACTAATTCCTCTGTATGATAGCGTGGTTCGCGAGCTCTCCTGTCGTACCTTAGTCGATAATTCTTGGGCGGCCTTCATTGATTGATAGGAGCGTTCCCAAGCAGAGGCCATCCAACGCTACGCGTTGGCCCTATAGGAGTGAGCACCAGTATATCCAGTGGCTGCACTTTTCGTGTCGTATTCTCCGGGTAACCTAGGATAAAATCCATGCATGAGCAAAAACGGTGGGTAATTCGCGGCAGTGTGTACTGAAGAGTTATAGGCCATTATGCAAAATGGGAGGGATACATCCCAGGAGTGGTGATAATCCTGTGGTACACTCACTCGTAACAAGTATAAAAGTGTTCTATTGAATCTTTCAATCTCACCATTTGCTTGAGGGTGATAAGCTAGACTCATATGCCGGAATATCTGCATTTCCTGGCACAGCTCTTCGAACATATGTGCAGTAAAAGCACCTCTTCTATCAGAATATAGCTCCTTGGGAGCTCCATACCTATCGACTACCTCATATAGGAATATGTGGGTGGCTGTGTGAGCATCCTGGTGCCTTATTTGCACTGCTATTGCAAATTTCGCGAACTGATCTATAAATGCAATAACATAACGATTGCCTGCCTGCGACCTGACCTGAATATCTAGTATGTCTACAAATACACGGTACATTGGTTGATTTGCCAACGGAACCCTATCCAATCCGGTGGTTATCCGGAAATTGGGTCCTTCGAGGACCGGCATATGGTGCATCGCCTGATCCACTGTTGCACGTGTTCGGACATACCTTTCCAGTAATAAAATTGTTTCAGTTTAGCTATAGGCCGGTCACGGCCAGGATGCCCTCCATATAAGGTATTATGTTCATGTTTGACAATTTGCTGTACGAGCGTGATAGGGACGCATAATTTGTAATTTATGTCCCCTGGTTGTAGTGGATGCATGTACAGTATTTTGGTATCTGCAGCTAATTCAAAATAGTGTGCCCTCATTTCTATTCTTAACGCGCCCAATTCGGCCTTAGGCCGTGTTTTGTTATATAGATACCACCAAATTGGACCCAATTCTGGATCGTTTCGCTGGATATATGGTAAGAGGCGCACTAAATTAAAATCTGGGAGATCCGAAAAGAACGGCAAATATATGTTTTCATGAGTGTCCTGTGCGTCCTCGATTCGGACGGTCGGTAGTATCTCCGTTTCGTAATGTATCATTAGTTTCATGAGCCTATCAAACTCCTGTTCGGTCGGCAAGGTGGTCGCTCTTAGGCCCATTGTTTCTGATTCGGTGCGAAACGGACTTTTGGGTCCTCGAGCCTGAGTTCTGCCTTCAGAACCCGAGATGGTGGTTGTGCGGACCGACATTACTGGGGTTTCTCCCGGATCCATCCTAATCGGGATAGCACTTAGCGCAGCTGCCTGTTGGGTCAGCGTTGCTGGGGGTACTGGAGTTACTTGCGTGTCGGGAATTAGTTGCGATGGGATTGCTTCAGGATTGGGCTGTCCCGGGGGAACTATTGGGCTCCCTGTTGTAGGGGTTGGTGCGGCCGTTGCACGCGGTGCGACTGTACGTACAGGATACGGGAGGTGCGATTGATCCCATGCTGGGCAGGTCGTTGGAGGGCGAGGTCCGGCGGGTCGTCATCGGCCCATCATAAGGACTTCGTAAGTATCTCCTAGCTCCTCAACTACAGATGGGTCGTATCTAGGGTCGCGTGATAGAGCATCTGCATTGCCATTTTCTTTACCTGGTCTATACAATATTTCGAATCCCCCAAACTCATGTAATAGCTCACTTCGCCACTGAGATAAGCGTTAATTTCTGGGTGGTTTATCAAAGAGAGTTTTAAGTGGTTTGTGGTCGGTTTCAACATGAAATTTGTGCCCCACGAGGTAATGCTTGAAATGTAACGCGGCCCACCTAATTGCGAGTGCTTCCGCTTCTATTGCGGTGTATCTGCGTTGATAATCGAAGAGGGCCTTGCTAGCGTATGCAATGGGTTTAATTCCTTGTTTAGTTTTCTGGGATAACACTGTACCCGTTGCATATCCGGAAGCGTCTGTTTGCAGGATGAACGGCTGCGTGAAATCAGGGTGGATTAGGACCGGTTCATCTAGAAATGCTTGTTTCAACTTCTTAAAAGCTTCCTCACACCTGGGGGTCCATTTGAATTCTGTATCCTTGCGTTTTAATTCATTCAATGGTTCACAGATGTCCGAGTAATTTTGAATGAATTTATGGTAGTACCCCACAAGCCCGAAGAAACTTTGGAGCTGTTTCAACATTTCCGGACGTTTGAATTCCTCTATGGCTATTGCCTTTTCTGGGTCTGGTTTGACGCCTTCCGTACTAGTTATGTGTCGTAAATACTTGAGGCTGTCTCGTCTGAAGTGACACTTTGAGGATTTGAGTTTTAAATTCGCCTTACGGAAACGATCGAAAACCCGAATCAGGTCTGCCAGATGGGCCTCGAATGATGGTGAGAAAACTAGGATGTCATCGATATATATTAGACATTTTTCCCACTCAAGTCCCTTCAAAATCATTCACATGCAACGCTTAAAGGCTCCGGAGGACGAATTTAGATCAAACGGTAGGACATTATACTCGTACTGTCCGTGCGCCGTCACGAAAGATGTCTTACCTTTGGTTTCAGGATCTAATTCTAATTGCCAAAATCCGTTTTTAGGTCCAAACTTGACATTAGTTTTGTATTCCTGAGACATCCTAGTATGTCATCTATGCGTGGCAGTGGGTACGCGTCTTGTTCTGCTACTGTGTTGACCTTCCGAAAGTCGACACAGAGTCGGAGAGAGCCTTCGCTCTTGGTTACGTAGACTATTGGAGGTCCCTCAGGTGACCTCGATTGGGCTATGAGGCCTGCGTCTAACATGCTGTTTAGCTCTTCCCTAAGTGGTTCGCGTAAGGAATGCGCCAGTCGGTACGGTGCTTGCTTGATTGGTTTTGCATCCCCTGTTTCTATGCGACGTCGGTGTTCCGTGTATCGTCCAAGGTCAAAATCATGTGTGCTGAATACGTCTGCATTTTCAGCAATTGCGGTTTTCAGTTGTTTTAATTCGAAGGGCGATAGTAGTGTCCTATCAAAGGCTATTTTACTCAATACTGTTTGAGCCCGTTCGTGATCAATGGAGCGCTTGCCTGCCTCGATGTGCTCGATTATCCTCTCGGGGTGCGTAGTGATATGGTTTATCTGTTAGCCTCCTTATGTTCCTCGTATCGTATCAAGTTTTGATTCGTATCCTTAAGGAACTGTATAGTTGCATTGCTCATGACCTCGATGTGCCCAATAGTTTGCCCCGAGTATATGGTGACCGGTGTGTTGCCAAAATTGATAACTGCTATCGGTATGGTCGCTGACTTCTGAGCACTAACGCGTGTGCCATTGCGATATCAGTCATTTCGGGAGCGGGGACAAATAGAGCGGGTCCTACGCCTGTGTCAGCAATTTCAGGGATAGCGTTGATAAATGTTTCTGTATTTGGTTCGATGGCGGTAAGTTTTCTGCACATCATCGCTATTAAGGGTGGGTCATAACGCTCTAAACCTGCGAAGGGTATTTTGGCTTCTTCCTCGTCTATGCCAATTTCTAAACAGCGCTCGCGAAAATTTATGATGCACTTTGGCAGTTGCGACAAGAAATTTGTTCCTAAGATGCAGTGGTACGGAGCGGTTTTGGTAACGAAGAATTCCGTCTTCACCTTAATAGGTCCGATCGATAAGGGTACACTTATGCTACCGTCCAATGCTAGTTCCTGTTTGGTGGCCGATACTATCCGTGTTGAGTCGTCTGGACGGGGCTGAAGGCCTAGCTTACTTACCAGATGTTGTGATACGATAAAGACGTCCGCGCCTGTATCGATCAACGTGAGGACTGGTGTCCGGTAGATAAAAGCGTTGATGAGCAACGGTGCGTCTATGTGGTGTATGGCATTGACTTGCCGATGGTAAGATACTGTGCGATGTCCCCTCCGTTGCGCACGCTCGGATACTGTAAATAGTTCCGTAGGTTCCACCAGAACAACGTCCTTGTCCTCATTAGGGTTATTTAGTCGGGCCGATCGACGAGGGCTCAATGTCCGCAATTCCAGGTGTTCCGTGGAAGCGGCTGGGGCAGAGACCGCCGGCCGAACCGCATCTGGGGTACCATACTCGTTCCCGGTTTTGATGTTCAATTCAAGTCTCTTTGGGTTTGTTTGACTACATGGTCGTTGCTGCCACCAGCGTTGTAAGCGTCCCCTTATACACTTAGGGCAGAAGCCTGCCTTCTTCCTGAAGTAAATGATAGCCCCTATGCCCAAAACTACCAGCACAACGAGCATCCAGAGGTAAGGAGCTACTCCCGTTGTCGTAATGTATGGGAAGTCGATCACCTTCTTCAACTGCTCGTCAGCTATCCGTTGGACCTGTAAGTTGGTAGCCTTGGCATGTTCTAATGAGCTCCAAGTGATAGGCCGAAGAGGAATATCTGGGAAGTCATGTATGGTGATGTTAGGTCCGATGTTGATGGTGACCTCCTGAGCGCCTAATGTACTAGCAAGCATTTGCGGTCCGACCACTAGTTGAGTGTAATTGCTGTATGCCAGCCATAGCACTCCATTTTCTGGTATCCTAATGGTTTCTCTGTGAGTTACGTGGCTGAGGTGCTTTTGCTTGGAGACCACGGCCTTGGGCTCAGCGGTTCGGATTAAAACTCCTTGAGCGGTGGTGTACATGTCGGTATGGTTGACCATTGGTCCGACCAATGCGCTGTTCCTGCATATGCCGCGCGTGTCATCGGGAGCGTCTTCGCCCATGATGATCCAATCCAAACAGCGTGAAGAATGATCGGTGGCCAAAGCGTGAACCTCGCAGAAAGCAATGCCGGGTCGCATGTTGCATGCGTGCAGGTTCAGCACCTCATATCGTGCCTGTTCAACTCGTGTGGCGTGCTCCGGCAAAGGTAGTCTCATATGCGCACTACGCTCTGGTACGTTCCAACCGACGTTGTATATACGAAAATAAGGCCGGACGTCGTCCGACGCAACTAGCGGTACCCTTAAGATAAACGCAAACTTGAACGTGCCCAGGTCAATGTGCACTGGGTAAATTTGCCCAAACTGGTAGGCTAACGCCGGCTCGCGTATTAGTATAGTTTGCCCTATTCTCGGGTCCTTTTCGAACAGACGCTTTAGTGTCGCGGCATCCACTACCTTGGGTGATAACTGTCTGCTCATCATAGCTTCCATGACGGCGTCAACTGAAGAACGCAGGCTAGTGCGAAACATATGGTTCACCAATTCGCGACGTACCTCTGTCACGTAGCGCTGTTCCTGGCACCTAACTTGTTCTATCATGCCAACCACTTCCTGCATCTCGTGATGTAGGAACGAGTAGAGTTCCTCATTAGCGCGTGTTAAATTAAGGATTGCTCGCGAGTTGCCCTGAGCCACACTGTAAATGTTTCGCATTTCCTTAGATAATGCTATCACCTGTTTATTCAGGTCCTTTTGATGCACTGCATTTGTAAAGGCTACCCCTACTCCTAAAACTCCAGTAACTACGCCAGCAGCTCCGGCTAGGGCAGCGAGAAATCTTTTCTTACGAGCCTTGGGCTCTTCACAAAAATGAACGTTCGCTTCGCAATATTCGCGCATTAGAGCCACATAATAACTTGTATCCAGCACACCCTGATATGTGCTCCTTAGTTCTCGCTCCAACTCTTGAATTTTGCGTTGTAAGTCCGGCATGGTAGTACAATTCGGGTTGGGACAACAGTTTCCTAGGCATGGTTTACCCCTGGGGGTGTAGACACACCAGGCCATCCCGGTAGATTGCCTGCTCGGTTGTAACCCATCTAGGGACAATCACAAAACGATCGGTAGAAAAGTGGATCGCGCGGCGGTTATTACCAGACCCTGGGGTTCGATTAGGGTCCCCACTTGTTGGTTAACCATAGCTCCTAAGCGTGCTACCTGATCCGAAAATGGCGTGGCGATTGCCTGGGTTTGACCCATTTGTTGAACGATAAGCAGGAAAATTACTAATCCCACGAATCTAACCCCTCGGTTCCACAATTCTGCAGCTGCTGCATATTGTTGGCTCAGTCTATTTGAGAAGGGCCGTACCGACCTGGTCAG
The DNA here is from genome assembly GCA_030248225.1 of Trileptium ribeirensis. Taxonomy (NCBI): domain Eukaryota; kingdom Metazoa; phylum Nematoda; class Enoplea; order Enoplida; family Thoracostomopsidae; genus Trileptium; species Trileptium ribeirensis. The sequence continues at coordinate 15,839 of JASANE010017441.1, forward strand.
TATTGCTCGGCCTCCCTCAGTTGCGTCGACATACGGTTCGTCCTCGAGATCGTCATTGTCCGAGAGTAAGTCGAGGTCGGAAACCACGTCGTCCGAGTCGAGCGTTGCGGTAGCGGACATGTTACATTCATCCTCGCTCATGTCACTGGGCGCTGTACTCAACTCGCTCTCGAGCTCCTCCTAATCAATGAATGTTATGTCCGCGTCCGGGTTGACAACCGAGCCTGCGTCCATGTCGTCGTCCGGATCAGTTTGCCAGATATTTTGCGCGGGCTGCCGCAACCATAACAGTCTCAGGTATACCAGTTCTTCGCGTTTCTGCACGCTGCCTACTTGCTTAAAAATGGCATTCGCTGTGACTGCATATACGATGTGGTCAATTGACAGCACCGGTGCAATGGGATCAGATTCGCCATATTCAGTGACGAGGTAGTCCAACAAGTATGGTGCACTGGTCACAGTTTCTAACCATTCTAAGTTGGCTTCCCTGTATGTAATCAGCTCAGAAGCGGTGTGCAACCCATACGTGCGATTTGGTTGGATAGTAATGGTTCCATTACGTCGGACTATGCCGTATTCGGAAGTCAAATTCCCCGTATAATCCCACTCGCCATGATAAGTTATGAAAGTGCAACTGCGGGTGGGCATAAAATTGGTGTTGTGTTGTCCCTCGCACACCTGGCATGTCTGAAGGATAGGAATCTGAGAACGGTATATTTCAGTGATAGCCTCGGTAATACTCATTGAGTTTAACACCCGGGCAACTAATTCCAATAAGCCTTCGAGGTGTCTCACCATGCTACTGCTAACATGTATCCCGGCCACAGTGTGCAAGAACGGAGATGCGAACCCTAACAGCCCGGACACAACGGCAGCGTCCCGCCGTCGCTCAAGTGGGGCCGTTCCAGCTACCCGGATCCTGAGCAACTGGTGGGCATGGCATATCCGCTCCGACAAGGCTATGACTCTTCGATAAAACAAGGCCCTAGCGAGTACCTGCTCTCTTCCTGGGCGTAGGCGAGGTGGTATGAATGAATAGCGGGGTACCTTCCCGGGTCCCAGGGTTATGATTGTAGGTGCGAACTCGGACTCTGGACCCAGCAATATTAATCGTTCCTCATGAGGCAATCCCTGTAGTGTTAAGGGCTGTACCTTTTCTTCAGTAAGGCCCTTGGAAAATATCTTTCTTAGCGCGAGATTAAGATTGTGTTGGGTATTATTTTGCGTGCTTAGTGAATGCGTGGTCAGTTCAGATGTTGCTATGTGATTGCTGGCAAACCCTGTGGTGATGTTCGCGGCAATAGGATTCCAAATGGGTCTAATTCGCAATAGGCGTAACTAGTGTTTGTTCAATTATGTCCATCAGGTTGACCGGCAATCCGGTCGTTCCATATCCTATTTCCTTCACTATTTCTCTGCTCAGGTAACAGGTCACTATCTCTGGTTGTGCTGCTAATTGTTCCACACTTCGGTTACTTGCTCGGGCGTTTATGTCCACTTCGGGTACCATGGGTATCACTATCATAATATTCGAGCGTACGCTAGTGGTTATTGGTTTCCTCGGTTCAGTATTATGTTCTACTTGCTCCTTTGGTTCCAGTATCTCGTCATTATCATTTAGAATCAGGCTCATTGGTGCTCGACTACTATGATCAGCTACGTCAGAAATGACTTCGGCACTCGGCTCAGTTTTCTCTCCATGTGGCTCGGAACCTTTTTCACTCACGAGCAGCACAGCTTCTCTTCCCGGTTCTACACACACGCTGGAGGCATCGGTTCCGGCCGACTCACATTCGAACGCACACATGTTCACCTGCCGGTTGGATTGGCTATGCCACGACAGACTCAAACCGCAGTTTCCGACCTGGTCAGATCTCACGGCCCCAACACTCAGGGATCGGGCTCTATATGAGTTTGATCCTACATATGACCTACAATTTTGAACGGAGCTCGGGCTATCGGGATGGCTCAATTCCCAAAGCTTCCCTTCTCCTGGCCAGTGTCTTCTACGGTCTTCCCGGCCTCTAAAGATTCTAGGGTACACATACGCTCTCGAATTTTGAACGGAGTTAGGACAATCGGGCTGACCCGTTTACCCGAAGGTCTCCATCGCACCTGACCAGTGTCCTTTGCGGTCTTCCCCGGTTGGTTGAAACGCTACAGTGGCCTCACACGGCCGCCCTAAGTTGGTGGGAGCCAGTTTAGTATCGGATCCATCCACTCGGTCCCTTGGTTCATTTAGTTCCCTTGGTTCTCGGTTCCCTTCCGCTAGGTTTCTCAGTGTTCCATTCCATCCATTTGGTTCCGCTAGGTTAGGTTCCGCTAGTCCATTAGGTTCCATTGAGTCCACTAGTTCCCCCGCAGGTTTTTCTGGTTCCGCTACACATACACAATTTTGAATAAGACTATGAAAATTCGCGGGTTCACCAGGTTGTGCCGTGCCGGCGTTAGAGCCATCGCCTGACACGCGACCCCTATTAATCGGCCCCCGAAGTCCGAATGGCGTCTCTCTAGGTTCCATTCCGCTAGGCTCATCCTCCATTAGTTCCTTAGGTTCCGCATCCATAAGTCCATTAGGGTTCCTCTGATATGCAGCCGCCTGAAATGGGTTACACGTTCCATCGTTTGGGTCATTGCTAGACACGGATGCCCTATTAATCGGCCCCCAAAGTCCGAACGGCCATCTCCCATATTTCTAACTCGGCATATCAGGTACAATTAGTTCCTTTGGTTCCATTAGTTCCTCAACTCCTCCTCCCCTCTCCATCCTCTCGGTATCTCGGTTTCCATCACTTCGCGCTGACTCCATTTTGGGATATACATATAAATCGGTCGGCCGACCATTACTCACAGGGTCACGAGTAACACCATGCGCGCCAGGGATCGGAGACAATGAAACCGAGCGCCGGTCGCCCCGCCCCACGACCTGGTCGCTTGCGGCAATATTCGTGCTGGTGTTCTGTTCGTTTGCAATAGGTTCGGTTGATATGGCGTTGGTTCGGATTCAAATTCATCCTGGCCTTCGTGTTCCGCTTCAAGGTCTAGGTCATCATATGCGTATTTTGCGCTGTCTATAGTGATCATTGCGTTAATTTGTGCCGATAGGGCACTCAAGCCAGCTCCCGTGCGTTCGTCTAAGGTTGACATTTCGTGTCGCATGACATCTAGCCGATGGCCGAGCTCGGGGTCAGCGGCTCGAGTCACTGACATAACTCCTGTGTTGCGGCGACCTGATTGTTCATTTTGACGCATAGGTGCCTGTGAAGGCCTTGCTCGAGGGGCTGCCCCTACTTGGTTAGCGGTGTTCCAGCCGTTGCTAGGTGTGCGCGGGCGGAATGGTGCTGCTTCAGCTGACAATGGTTGTAATGGGCCTGTGTAACGCGTGCTAGGTGCGGGGTTATAAATATTATGCCAACTATTGGGTCCGTTAGTATCGCGGCCACGCGATCGGTTGTAATATTCAGTTCGGCCATAGTTTCCGTATGTGTTCGGAGCAGGTTCACGGCGGTAATATCCTTGCTGCCCGTATCCTACATGTCCTCGCTGTTGATTCCATTCATCGCGTCGCGAAGATCGGCCTGCTCCTCGGTGCTCAATTACTCGGTCTCGGGGCGGTTGCTGTACTGCGGGGGTGCGCTAGGATAACCGTTAATGGGTGCGGGTACATTCTGCATGTAGCCTGGGGCTGCCCGTGTTGACAAGCGGGTATATTCATTTAGGAGTGGGTCATACACGTCGGTTCGGTAGTACGGGCATTCCCGTGCAAAATGTCCTACGTAACCGCATCGAAAACACTGGTTGCCTACGGGTGCTGCTGGAATAGCGTTAGCGCCGGCTGCCGGGGTCACTCTATTCTGCATCATCGCGTTCAGTTGGTGCTGTTCGGTGCGTTTATCTAGCAGATCAATAAGCCGGGCAATGGTAGTGTCGCTACTGGCTACAGTGCGCTTATTCTCATCTAGAGCTTCGCGGATTTGATCTATCAGCTGGGTATTTTCACCTTCTTGTGACATGCAATTTACCGTTTTGGACCGGCTGCTCTTGCGAACCGGTATCCCTATCACCTCTTTTAGAAGCTAGGATGGCGTCCTCGTTGTATTTGAGCTTGTCCATCATGTGCTTAAAAGACGGGTATGTCTTTCCTATTACGCCAGATTTAAGTTCGCGGCGTAGTCCTTGTCGGAGGAATTTCTGTAATAGTGCGTCGCGTTGTTCACCCTCGACCTCCGGGAACGCTTTGTCCACGAGGTTTTGCAAGTCAAGTCCGTACAGGGCAACTGATTCGCGTTCTCTCTCCACGCGCATGCGTAGCGTTATTAAAGCGTCCTCGTCACGTTGCGATGACGAATACATGAAGCCCATACTATAGCAAAGGGCCTCATAAGTTTGCTTTTGACAGTCGGGGAAACTTTCGTATATTTGAGTGCTTCCCCTTTCAGAACAGTTGGAAAGCAGATCAATTTCTGGTCCAGGATCCAACCGTTTGCGTCAGTCAAGTTGTCATATGTAGCCAACCAGGCTTCAAAGTCCTGTCCATCGGCTCCTGAAAATGGTGGGATATCCCGTACTTGAATGATAGGAGACGTCGTGGTTCGTTGCGTCAGCTCCTGCAGAATTGCAACTAGAGGGTCTCCCGGAGCGAGAGGACTTGGTCCATTTGTACTACCAGCCGTGCTGGCAGTGCCGCTTCCTATATTCGTCGTTCCCGCTGCGCTACTTAGTGGTGTCCTACTCGCTGGCAATGACATTTGATTCCGACTTTGATTATCACTTCCTATTTGTTTTGAGTTTGTGTGGCGTCCGTGGTCCCAGTCTGACGTGGGTACGGATGATAAGATATATAATTTACTATATGTGTTTACTTTACTGCGGAATCCTCTACTGTTGAGCAAAATTTCAGTTCACTAAAATCCTCGTGTACTTATTCCTTAGATATGTACCTGAGCTTGTAAAATTTTCGCTTCGCTTCGATACGTAAGCTTGTTCCCTATTATTTCCACGTACAATTAGTGCATTCACCCTCAGTTAGATGCTCGCTCGTTGCACCGGATTGCTTAAATCTAACGGATCGTACTCAGTTTAGCGTAAAAAGGCAATCAAGATCTCTGTTCTCAGTCGATTTGACTGTACAGTTTCACGTCCCTAAAAATGTTCTTTTCAACTTCTATGTCAGTAAAAGACCAAGGAAGGCACTTTAGCTAAGCGGTTGTTTTAACAGTATGATTCAAATATTCGCTAGAGAATGTCTGGGATCCACATACGCTTCAGATTGGAGGTACGCGCAACTCTAACGCCAACCAAAAACCAGCCTTGGCACTTCACGAATATTGAATAATAGCTTTCAGAAAAAATTTTTTTTCATACTTCACAGCATTAATAAACAGTATTCGACATAAAACATTATAAATCGTGATACTACACTGACCATAAAACAACTTTCGTCAAGAGGAGCACCAATGTCCACGTTCGAGACGGTTTCCGAATGTCCGACCGGCTGGATTCGATGTTTGCTAGTCGTGTAGACGCCCTTTGAAATACGGTAGGTCGTACCACCAACCAGTGACCCGGGCAACACGGAGCAGAACCTCAGTCTTTTTCGGGCGAAGCGATGACCAGGTTCAATGTCCTGCGATTCTCGATACACGAACGACCGTTGACGAGCGTATTACGTGGAACGCTAAATCAGCCCGCCGGAACTGTTCTTGGGCAAAATACCGCGAATATAGTCACCAACATCAGTAAATTGTCAACCAGCCGTCGATAACTTGATCACGCAGGATTAATAAAACCAGTTCTAAGATGATTCCGCAACAGATAATTGTTCGCTTCAAGCAATAAACTAGACGAAATAGCTTCGTTACCGATTAACCTGCAACCATAACTTATAGCCACTTAATTACTCCGTAACCAAACACAACCAACACATTCCGAGCGATCGCGACAATAAGTATACTTCCCCATTACAGCATTCCTGACCGTCATCCATCCATAATTAATACATCAACTTGGGTTGTGCGCTCCAGGACATCCAGCAGTTCATTGCACTGAAAATTTAAGCCTAGCGGCGAAAACGACATACCTTTTTTGTTCAAACCGAGCCTGTTGTACTTGATTCGATGTGCCTGCCGGAGCCTTTAGAGCGCACGAACCCTGCCATTAATACATCGGCGTGCCTGCAAACACAAGTCATGAAAATACCTAGCACCAAACAAGATTCACCCCTACTTAATCACGACACTCCATATAACAGTGAACAGCTACTTAAGGAATCCGCGATCACCAATCGTTAATATATGCGGGAGGTCTGACACCTGCTACTCCATATTTGCTTGTCCCGAAAATCCATTGACGCCTCACGGCTTGGCCCTCACTTTTATTTATGTACTAGGACCAGTTCCCATCTGCGCCACTCTCGATTTTCACTGTGGTGCCCGGACAACCCCGGCTTACACGATTCCCCGGTGGACCCAGGTCTGACCGATGGGAACCGCTTAGCTTAGCAGGCTGCCGGCGGGTTTACCAGGGTGTTCGGCCTGGCTCCTATGTTGGGCCACGTGTCTAGCGGTATGGAGGTCCCCCTGAGGGAGGGTCGTCCCCTAAGCCTGCTCACAGGTACTAAGGCTGACCCGTCATTCCCTCGATTCCTATTCTTGGATTCCAAACCACGTTCCAGAGTGGAAGTTTCCTTGGCGTTTGGAGCCGTTTTCGAAAGACTTAGATGAGTAGAAGGGTTGGTCTGTAACCTTAGGCCTTTTGAACGACAGAAGCGAAAGTTTTATCTTAGTTTAGGGCAGGGCATAGCCAGCTGGGCCTGGTCGGTCTACAGTATTTAAGAGTTATTCCGAATGTGGGGGAATATTTGGCTTGATACACGAAGGGACCCATGCTCCGAAACAAGTCACTGACGGGGCGGGCGGGGATGCGAGCACTAGCGAAGTTGGCTAAAGCGTTGAGAAAATTAAGTTGACTGCAGGGGTGAAATTGCGCATGGTTCGGGTGGGGTCGAAATTTTACTATAAAACAGTGAAGCAAACTCTTGGGTAGCAGGGCTCATGCGACAGAGAAACGGTAGGGTGGGCGCGAGCAAGAGGGGAAGGCGGCGTGCAGGAATGGGACTGACAGTTAGGTCAAACAGTGTTGAACATACCTTAGAGGGACCTACGTTTTCGTGCAACAGGGCGTGCCTTATTAAAATCAAGCTATTTCGCCTACCCAAGTTAACACGCAAAAATCTTTTATTTCTTGGTTTTCCATTTTCTTAGCACAGTAAACCATAAACACACTTTTATAAACACAAAAATAGTACCCACTTGGGTGTATAGAATAATGGCGCTATTTACATCAAAGCTGGGCCAGGACCCGAGCCCACGCGCGTGGTCCGGGCCCCAACGATACGTAGCTATTAGTTTAAAACAGCAGGAATTTGACCCCCTCCCCGTTTTTCTTTGCATCTCCCGTTGGATGACGAAATGATTTCTCGTGAGCGACAATTAGCTCTTTTCGAAACGCGGAACCCTCGACCCAAAATTTGCTACTTAACTCTGCTCCTTTAATTTACCTTCACATTACTGCTAGGAATTTGACACCGTTGTAGTACCAAACTAAATTCTCCTTTGAGTTGCCCTACTCGAATCACAGGGGCGCGGGCGCAGCACTTACGGGTGCACGAGGTATCCCATGGACACCCCAGCACCCGCAAGGACTGTCCTTATTCCTATGCCTACGCAAGAAAATTTGAAATAACTCTGGAGAATGCCCCGGGCGCTCCTCTTCCACGCGTCCGCTGTCGAAGAGCCCACCCGGGCCAAGCATGATCTCAAAATTTCGGTGCCTCCAATTTACTCTGAACGCCGTGCGCCTACCAACACCAGTAAAATTCTCTGAGCCGTTCCGCATGCCAAACAAGAACTACCCTAGCAACCAATTTTCCAGATTGACTTTAAAACAACTTTGAGTACTGCCAGGCGATGCACCCACTGGACGCTCACAAGAGCACTGCCCAGTGGGTGGGGAACCAGTCGAGCACGGAGCACCCCGTTTTGTTTTTAATTTATCAATTTTGGTCACAATTTGTCCACATACTCAACATCCCCGAAGCGCGGGCCCAACACTTGCGGGAGCGCGAGGCATCCAACAGACGCCCCAGCACCCGCAAGTGCTGTCCCTTGTCCTAAGCTCGAGCAAAAATCAAACGACGAAAGAAAGCCTCGGGCGGACCTCTTCCACACGTCTGCATGCTGAAGAGTACACCCGGGCAAACGAAAAGCTGGAACAACGAAGCAAAAGCAAAAGGAGAAAAACCAAATCTGGCGACAGCCGTCAAAACCCGACCAAATTTTAAAAGATAACGACTCGACTGGTCCCGTCGTCAAAATTCGCAGTCTCCTTTTATACATTACGCTCTAGCCCCCATCGGCAGCTTTTAGACCCTGGTCGCCTTACTGTCGGCAAACTTGAGAGCTCGTACATATCAAGGCTTTACAAATGCTATACGTAAAATAGAACGCCCGTCAATGCTTGTCGTATATGTATGTGCAAAAATTACAAATATTATACGCAAAATAGAACATCAGTAAAATGCCCGCCATATACGTATGTGCAAAACAGAAAAACATCGACCCCTTCGCGCGACGATAAGCATAAGCTCAACAGCAGACCAAAGGCAGGAAACATTGTGCACAGCGGACAGTGGCCGAAACGTGCCAACAGACCACGTAAACAACAAAACCGCCCGCTGGTCGGTGCGGCAAACTTTTAGGAGAAAAATATAACGGCACTGAGAGTGCCGTTTTCTCACAGGGATATCGGCACATTTTTTTCCCATATCTCGGAATCTAAAAACAGTAGGCGGCCAGGGGCAGGACCAGAATCATGCCCTGGCAGGCCGGCTGCTGAAGAAATTAAAATTTTAGTTGATCTCCCACGAGGGGCCCGTTAGAGGCCATTTTAGATGAGCAGAACCAGAAATTTTGGTGTCCCGATTAGGTTTACAGGATCCTGCGCGGACCCATTGGGGTGGGCGGCCCCGGTTTTCAACCAAACAGTTAGGGTGGGAACCGATAAGTGTATTGGGGTCCAAAAATCACGAACTTTTGAGTGCCTTTTTGGACGTAGAAAATTGGAGGCTTAAGCACCTGTTCGTGAATCCGTAAGTACTTAGGGGAGCCAAGTCTTTTGACCCGCCGGGCCAATTTGGCACCCCTAGAAAGTCCTTTATAAGGTTTAGTCACCCCCGTCCCTCTAAGATTAGAAGAAAACCGACAAATCGAATTTTCGTGTCGCACCCCAAAATAGTGTCTTAGTAAATTTGTGTCTGAAATTGCAGTTGCCTTTAGACCGAAAATTTGGTTTATTCGAACATGATCGGCCTGAGTATCGGAACTTTGAACTCCTCCTGCCAAATTTCTACCCCTCCCCCTTTTATATATCATACACAATACGTATCATAGGCTTCGCACAGCAAGTGTAATATAACATGCAAAACATTTTATGCACACAATATCTCAGCAATTTTAATTCACGAGGATCGACCGGACACCCGTAATCGAGGTAATCTCTCATTTTTGGTGCCAAAATCACCACGGGCACCTTCGGGCGGTGGAGTGTGACCATACAAATACAGTATAAATGAAGTACAATTGTTTATTTTTATAACAACAGTAATGACGCTATACAATTATCATTTCATAACTAGGCCACACTCCACTGGTGTCCGGCCGTCCGTTCCCTTCACTCCCGATAATTTTAATGCCCTTTTAACGTTCTGTCGTTTTCATGAGATTGGGGCTGTTGCATTTCGACCCGCGGCATTCAGAACGAACACGGATTTAGAATTTAAACGTATTCGGAATCGGTAGAATTTTAGCAAATTCCGAAGAGCAATCTGGTTGTATCCTCTAAATCAATGCGGAACCTCAGGTAAAATCAGGCTACTTGCAAGCGAAAGGACCGCTGACGTCCCGACGGGATAATTCCCACTTCTAATAGCATGTATGTCTAAGTCTCAGGAGGTATTACCAGCCCCCTATGGGCATGTAAGCTGTGGTGTCTTCAGCAGGGGCAGTTCTGTGGGCAGTTGAATATTCGGCCCCTTGGGCACCTCGCTAGACAGTATAAGCCAAAATTTCAGAAGGAGGGGAAGGAGGAAAGTCTCAGGGAAAATCTCTACCTCCCTATGGATATGTATGGCCGATTGTACGCCGTAGCAGACTAAGTCAAGATTATACCATGTTAGTGCTTAGTGCTACAGCCGGCTTAAAAATCTATCTCTAATTATTGAAAATATTTGAAAACTAAACCTTGGCTTACGTTAGGATGGATTTTCTCACTGCATGCAATGGCGGGCATTAATCCAATGACTAAACTGACACCGAAGTGATTCTCATTATTCTTCGTGGAAACGGCAGAATTGCAGTAATTTACGCGGTTTGGGTATCGAATATAGGCCGCCGGAAAAATGGTATTTGAGAAAATTGATGAAAAATGGGTATTTGAAAAAAAATGGCAATTTCAGAGCTCCTGAATCACAAGCAAAACCCAGAGTTTAAGAGTTGGAGAAATGAACCAAAATACTGAATACTTTGAAATAGGATCTAGCATATTAGTAAACAAGTACGTATTTTGAGAATGAAAAACCAAATGTTATAATGCGAAGTTAGATACTCTCGCACTTGGGAATTGTTAAATAGCAACTTCTGAACAGCGAACGTAGGAAGTTTGAAAACAGGAAACAGGTAGTCCAGGAGTAAACTGAATAAATAAAATTGGGTTATATTCGGATTGGGAATATAAAAATTCAGAACAAAGATACAAACTTGCTATTAAGTTAGTATTCAATTACTTATTAAGCAATAGTCCTATCTCCTTTTGAAAATTGGAATATGTTTTTTAAAAACCGAACATGTTTCTCAATAATTTCTAAGGGATAAAGATTGTCCAACATCACTAGATTTTATTTACCAAGTATTGGTAATTTAATTTTTTGAGCCATATGTTGCCTTTAGTAACAAGCGGGTATGGGAAATCAATACTACTTTTCTTTAAATGCTGTTGTGTGAGCATAGCCCCAAGCGAATTATTTACAACCAGTTGGTGGCGCATATCTATTTAATAGAATTACTCGGTTTTAACAAATGTTCATGCCAAGTTTTATTAAACAATACGCTATTAGAATTTGCCTACTTTATTCTTTGACTATTTCACTCTGTGGTGAATGAATAAATTTTGTATTTGTTGAAGCTTATATAGATAGCTAACTGAAGCATTTACGTTTTATCATTGAGAAGATTTCGAAGTTTGGTTCTGCTGCACTTGGCCAGCCATCTTAATGGCTGAAGTGGAAAAGTTGAACATAGACAGCATAATCGCCAGATTACTGGAAGGTAATTTTAATATATATATATTGTCATGAACCATGTTCATGGATTAAATATTTTCTGCAATTTTCGTTTTATATACGGTACATTGTATACGTGTTAGTAGAAGGTGGATGTGTGTGGTTTCTTCCCATAAATTCAGGCCCCTGAACCAAATCTACCCATTAACTTACCCGCTGCCCAATCACGTTTAAGGCGCGTGCACAATTTTGAGAAAATTGACAAAAATTTGGCACGAATTTGCAATAATTGGAAAAAAATTTAAAAGAAATGGGAAAAATGAATTATAAAATTTACCCTCCGCGTAGACTCTTTCTGCTAAGCCGATGACCTTTGACATATGTGGTGTAACGTGCAGGTGAACCATTGTTTATTTTTAACTCGTATGTGCGTGTTCTAGAAGATGCGAAAAAGCCTGCTGAAAATTTAGTATGTGGTGGGATTCTAGCCTAAGATGTGTTGCATTTAGATTGGCAAAATGCGCTCTATTGATTGTCTCCTGAACCAGTTTTAGTAATTGAGTATTAGTCACGTTCGACGTTTACCTCATAGTCAGAACCATTGTTTATTTTTAACTCGTATGTGCGTGTTCTAGAAGATGCGAAAAAGCCTGCTGAAAATTTAGTATGTGGTGGGATTCTAGCCTAAGATGTGTTGCATTTAGATTGGCAAAATGCGCTCTATTGATTGTCTCCTGAACCAATTTTAGTAATTGAGTATTAGTCACGTTCGACGTTTACCTCATAGTCAGAACGTAGTGAAACGTGGAGATTTTGTGTTGCAGGGGTGAAATCTTTTAAATTTCGTCTTTGTGTGATCTGCCATAAATCGGGACTTAACCGATTTTCATGATCGTGTGCTCATTTTCCAACCGGCATAGTGTATTTACCGTGTACATGTTGGGCGTTTTTTGATTTGGGGTTTGGTTCCGGGGCCAGATGTCAAAATGTGGGTTTTTTGCACCATTTTAGTACCCTTCACGGAAGCAAGGTTATTTTTATCTTAACTTTGGAATTTTTTTCTCTGGTTGGTTTTATTTCATAGTAAAATGATACGTAAATGCCGATGCTTCTTTTTGTTTTTCGATTAAGGCTCCGGGATCTGGATTTATGGGGTTTGAAGTATGGGAATATGGCGCCCCAGTGGTTCCTCGACTGAAAATCTGAAAATTTGTTTTGACGTCTTGGGCGGCTGATAAGTTTCACCTGGTGGTTGTCGGGCATGGGAAGCTCATTGCCGTGGCTGGTTTTGCTCTATGATGTATGATTCTATGGGTACCGGGGTACGACGCCCTTTGGTTCGGTGTCAGAGGTTAAATGATTGTTTTTACCACATTTTAGTACCCTTCGCGGAAGCAAGGTTATTTTTATTTTAACTTTAGGATTTTTTCTCTGGTTGGTTTTGTTTCACAGTAAAATGATAAATGCCGATGCCTCATTTTGTTTTTCGATTAAGGCTCTGGTTCTAGAGTTATGGGGCTTGAGGTATGGTGCCCCAATGGTTCCTCTAGTCAAATTTCGAAAATTTGCTCTGACGTCCTGGGTGGCTGAAAAACATCACCTTGGGGGTCTTCGGCATGGGAAACTTATTTCCGATGTTGGTTTAGCTCTAAAATGTGCGGTATTGTGTGATATCCACATATATATAGCACATCGACATATGTTATCGATAGCTGATTGGCTGTGCACGCAAAAGGCGTAGGTGTGCCTATGCGTCACTACGTTCTGCAATCTTGATAGAGTTAATAGTTGTAAATGTGTCTGACGTTCATAAATGTATCTGTCTCAAGCCTCGCCTCTGCCTGACTAGCCTCCCTATCCGAGGTGCCCTCAGACAAATTACGTCTTCAAGCTCAACAAAAGCTGAGATCACAACATCGAGTGTACCTACGGGAGATGAAAGGCACATATAACGTGCATATCAGGGAATAACCGGAACCGAAATTTGCCGGAACCGGGACCAGCAACCGGAACCGGGACCAGCAACCGGAACCGTCCATTTAAACCGGAACCGGAACTTGGTCTTCGAAATTTATATATATAGTAAAACAGATGAAGGAAGAAATCAAGGTATAGTGGATTTAAAATGCATTAAAAATAGCTTTTACATTAAACTTAATGTATTGCGGTGATATTATTGCCTTTCTGAAACTTTAAAGAGACTGAGGAAGCTAATAATGTTTATTTATCGATCAAATATGTCGATTTTTGGACACCCAGACCAAAAAATGCCTTCCACTATACACCATTGCGTATACTGCGTCAAATCAAATATGCTTACAAAGCTTGGAGCGTAGAATACACACTTTCGCTCTGTCTCCATTCGCCTTCCTTTACTACAAATACGTTTGTTACATGCTCTTCTGTAGGAAACTGAAATTATTGGTTTATATGATTCTAAGAGAAAATAATAGATAAAAAGTAATTTTCTGATCAGTGGTCAGGGACACTGTTTAGGCTAGCGCCCGTAATTTTTGGACAAACAGTGCCCGTAAGTTAGATAATAATGATGATAACTTTCTAATTAGAATGCTATAAATGAGACACGCTGTGATGCTGCTCGCACAGTTTCAATAAATACAGTTCTTTACCAAGAAGGCAGTTTCTAGCTGCGTTGCAGCTAGTCAGTAGTGTAACTACATTTGTCAGCGAAGCTTGGGCTGTGGCATTACGAATGTACTCAATTTTATGTTCTTGTAACTGCATTGCATAGGGCATAGGGCTTTATCATTGGTAAAAATATATTTAAATTCTTCGACCCAAAAAACCCTATAATGGTTTGATCAAAACGATTCTATTTCAATAAATAACATAAATATTGCAAAATTCTCTATTTTAGCTGCGTAAGCTTAACTAATTAGCTAATTACTAATTAACCACTCAAAATTTTTTAATCCCAAATATCAGGTGCACACTCTGACATGATAGGTTTTCAAACAAAAAAAGTTTTTTAAAATCTGTTCAGTGGTTCTTGAGATCCATGAAAGACGAACGGACATCGACTGTTTTGCTCCCAGACAGAAAATATTCTTCGCTTGGCGACTTCGTTCGGCCCAGTAACGTTAGTTTACTTCAATTTAGACTGATTTACCAAGTTTTCAAGCGTATTGGCGGGTTCTTGAAGCAATTTATGTTAGCCAAGCATACCCAAAGTACTTCTGCGTAAGCAATACTCTGTTACCGAGTTGGATCGGTTTAATTGAAACGTACCCCACAGAGATCTGGATGTGTAAAATAGCTGCTACAAGCATCGACGTGGCTTTGATTTGTTAACAAACTCCTGCAGGATATTATGAAAAATTTCAACTGAAATTATGTGCCCTACTTACGTTTCAAACGTCAAATTGCTTAGTTAATCTTTTCTTTTGCTTGGTTGTATTGGAGCTTGATCATTGTATAATATATATTACATATGTTTGGATCACAGATGAAGCAAAAAACGTGGAAAATTTCAAACAAACTTTTTAAACCGGAATTCCGATTCCCGTATGGTTTTTGCCCTTTGCCCGAACCGCAACCGGAACACGATTTTCGCCGGAACCGGAATTCCGGTTACTCCCTGGTGCATATATATACATATATAAGGCCACCTCATCTTCGCGAACCGCATTGGACATCGATAGAACCTTACACGGAATAGGGACGTTGGTGCTGACTAGCCGTTTACCGTCAGGTTTCGCTCCGCTGCATATTCTAATTTTTAGCCTACTGAATAGATTATTTCACGTTGGTAATGCGTTAAGAGCAAGCTTTATATGCGTTTATGTAGCAGTGTGGAACTCATTGACCACCGATTTGCAGTTTCATGGATTGTCTGCTGAATGTTTTTTCATTGTGGTTTGTAGTCCTGGCCAGTTTTGCATCATCTGTGGATGAAAAAGGCTTTTTATAAATGCTAATATATACTCATAATTTGTTACTTATTTACGATAGTTTATAACTTTTTACATGTTAGATTATAAACGGGTTTTTTTCTTAGATTATAAAAGGGTCATTATAAATCACTTGCATCATTATTATATCGATATATCCAGTGTTTTTTTGGACTCTCCCGTAGTGTTCGCAAATTAACTACTAGGACATAAGAGTAATTTGGAAGGTTTCGCAAGGTGCATACACAGCAAAAAAGTTTTTCTCAAATTCTAATGATGTAGTAGTTAGATTTCTTCGTTATGTTTCAGGTTTAGTTTGCTTTAGTCACGTCTAAGTTGCATCGAAACATATATATGTGTGTGAACGATTTATGTTTTGTTTCGTCGCAACGCTCGCTCAGTTTCCTGTAACTGCATAATCCTGCAAAAATCTTTTTTGTCTTTGTAATAATCATAGCTCAACACCAGATGGAAATGGACAGAGCGGGTTAAAGAATTATAAGATTTTCCTTTTTGATTTTGTTAATGACCCAATGACAGGTATTCAATGTTTCTTATTGTGTAACATTGAACGTATTCTGCTGTCCTTGTCCAAAATGGCTGACGTCAATTGCTAATTTTTTTGAACTACCACATATTTTTCAAAATTGCTCGCGGCATATTTTTAAACTTATATATATGTACTCAGGAGGATATTTTAACTTATAGTATAAACGATCATTTTAACGATCATTGCCCCTATTTACCATTGAGCCTAAAATCGAAATATATGTAGTTTTTTCGACCACATTAAGATGTGCTATGATAGGACGAGAAGACTCGAGCGGTATTAATTTTGGAGCCATACGCCGTGTAGTTACGTTTTAAGTAAATAATAATGACCGCTGAAACCCATAATCAACAAACCAATATCGTCCCCATCAACACTGTGCTTCTCTCAACCTGTCAAACGACATCAACAACACTCATTCACATCGCACGATCTACTACTACCCCGGTTTCAACTTTAGAAGTGTTAGCCTGGCGGCGGCTTATTAACAACTCAAAAATTTGTGTTTTCTCACCACCCCAGACCAGCCGTTTTAGTTCTTTCAGGTTTCTAGCGTATTTATTTACTGAAAATAAAGGAAATATATCCCCACGGCCCTTCTCCCCTATACCCAAGAAGCCCAGTATAACATTACCCAAACATCGTAGCTAAACATTGATGCATAACGTACCCATACCCATAGGATCCATAGGGTACGAGATCATTTGCTCCGCGGTACTAGACGAATCGTCTTCAACTTAAGCGTCATTCATTTCGTCCCAGTGGATTCCATTTTACCTCGCAAAGGCGAGGTTGTTGACGTTGAAATAAATGAGAAAACATGATTAGTCAAAGAACGTGCTGTTATGCAGACGATGCTTGAATGACGATAATGAGGTGACACCAACAACATCATTTGGTAGCGAGTTCCAGGCCCGAATGGCTCTATGGCTGAAGAAATGTTGCCGTAGATTCAATCTAAGAATGTCAAGAGTTTGAAGTTTCCCAGGGTGACCACGCATACCGCTGAAGCCCGTTGTAAAATATTTGTTTAGATCAATGTCGACGAGATTATGAACGATTTTATATATTAAAGTCACGTCAGATCGTAGTCGTCTTGTTTCGAGCGATTGGATGACAAGGAATGCTAAGCGTTGGTCGTAAGACCAATTTATTATCAAGGGGTCAGTTTGGTAGCATGTCGCTGGACTTTCTCGATAATTTGTATGTCCCGTTGATAGTAGGGATACCATGCGTTTACGGCATATTCGACATGCGGTCGAACGAGACTTCTGTAAAGTTTAAGCCAAATGTCTTTGTTCCAGAATTTGATTGTTCGGCGCAATGTATTGATGATTTTTCTGCGGTTTTTGCAACCTTTGCACAGTGTTTAGACTACTTGAGATTGTTTTGCATGATGACCCCGAGATCCTTTTCACATTCGACAACTTTGAGAGTGTGATTGTTCAGATTGTATTCATGGCATGCATTGCCTTCTCCACAGTGCATCACGCAACATTTGGCGATGATACAGAATAGTAAAGATAGTACGGGATACAGAAGATTGTTAAGACAAAAATTTGTCACACCGTCAAGATCTAATTGCATATCATCCCATCCCAATTCTGGATATAGTTTATGGATGCGACGGCAGATAAGAAGATCATCCGCATATTTATATATAGGACAACTAACTGCCTCGTCTATTGCATCAACAAACAATATGAAGAGGAGCGTGTCGAGTACTGTCCCTTGGGGGACACCGCTTTCCACTGGGGCAAAGTCAGAGAAGCAGCCTTTGACACGAACTCTTTGCTGTCTGCAGCATAAAAATTGTTGGATCCATTGAATTAGCTTGCCTGCAATACCATATTCAAGTAATCGATGAACGAGGGATTTATGATGAATTTTGTCGAAACCTTTCTGAAAGTCAATATAGATTACGTCGAGCCAGTCACTCTGATCAAGTACTCGTGTTGCAAAGTTTAGAAAGTTGAATAGTAGTAGATGTGTTTTGAGTAAAGCAGTGTTGAGATGAGTATAACGGGCAGTGGCGATTTAAGTGGTCTAATATATATATGGCATTTTGAAGTAAACGTTCCATGACTTTGCTGGTCGATGATGATAGTGTAATCGGTCTGCAGTTGTAGGCGTCCCCTTTGTCGCCACTTTTAAAAATAGGAATAAGGTCGCCAAGGAGCCTGTCATTTTTGATGTGGCCGGTGTCGATAGATTTTTGGAAAAGTAAAGTTAACATTGTGATCAGTACTACGGATTTACTACGTGGAGTTGTTTACCGGCTCCTCATACTGCTACAGCCCGAATTATTGTCAACTTATATATTATCGCTTTTGAGGTTGTTTCTTGTATCAATTAGCATGGTCCCCCAGGACACCGAACTGATAACTATAAAGCTAAATTGGTTTTTACATAGGTTGACCAAAAACAGCTTAATCCATACATCCAATGTTATGGCCAGAATTCGAAATAAAACTCGAAATTGTTATGTTGACATTTTTCGCCTCCATTTGAGTGGCATGTCCCCTTTTCCTTTTAAATATACTGCCTCAAAACCTTTTCCATTCGATTCCACTTTAAAAATTGTTCCGCACTATAGGCGGTGGACGATTTTAAGCTCAAATTTAGACGTTAAAATGCCGTAAACGGTACCTATTACCCATTTTCAAACCGGTTAAAGCCTCCAATTATATATATATACAACTACCTGAAAAGGGCACTCTGATTTCAGAGAGATCTCTTTCGAGGGTATATACTGATTGGTGGTCCAGAGACAATGGGGCATAGCGAATAAGATAGTGGGTCCCATCCCTGAGTTTGTGACCCACCCCCCTCCGAATAGTACAGGGTCAAGAATTCTTACTAATCGTGACAGTAATGTAATTGACAATGTCCGTTATTGGCTTTTTAGGTGACACACATACTCAGCTTTAGCTGGGCGGATTGATTCGCGCCATAACTCGTTTGAAAACTTAAAAATATTTGTGCGCTTTACTTGCGGCAGAGCCGATTCCAACAGCGTCACCCGCAAAATCGGTCTAAATGAGCTGGGGTTGGCTCCAAAACTTCACAAAAATCAGGTTACGTATTATACATAGACAATCGGTGTAGATATAGTGAATTTGGGTTCATTTAGAGGAAAAAGTAAGTCTCTAAAAATTTATATATAATACTTTGGTGCACGCTTCTCTTAGGTTGTAGCATTTGGGGCAAAATGAGTTCTAAAATTTCACCATGAGACCCAAAATGCACGAAACTTGCAATTTCTCAGCAACAACTCGAGGTATATGTGTAGAGCATTTTGCAACTCATCCTTTCTATATATATATATGCAATTAGTGTGCTGCTATTACTTTTCTTTACGCTGCAGAGGTCAGCCAAAAGGGTTTTTCAGTGGACCCAAGGGACCAAAAATACTCGAAAGTGGTTATATCTCCGTAACCGCTCGAGCTATACGTATATATAGGTGTTTTGGACTCGTTTTGTAGAGCAATGCATAGTTCTGTTTGTAATTTAATGCTCAATATACGTAAATATAGCTGTGTACATCTCTGTTAGTTACATAGTCAACATTCAGAATTCACCATCTCGGTGATGACACCGACAACTAGTATGAGACTTCAAGGTTCCAGACATCTTCCGTTGGTATATATATACGGCAAACACAAACCTGTTACAGGTGATTTCACATGACAAGCTGGCTACTCCAAACCTCGGAAATTATAGCCGGGGGCCAATTTTTTGCTGGATTTTGTCGCGTTTAGACGTTTATTTTTATGAGCAAGGGGCTTTGAGCCGGGGAGTACTGGAATTTTTGCCGGGCGGGGGGTACTTCCGTTTTGCCTGGAGACAACCGAAAATGCCGCCCCCACTTTGGACTAGCCAGACAACTATAGATGAAGCCATGCTTACTCCGTTTCTCTTACGCTTGTGAGATTCTAATGGTGAAACATGCTTATGTTTTTTTGCCTTTGTTATAGTTCGAGCATCAAAGCCTGGCAAGAATGTACAATTGACTGAAGCCGAAGTTAAAGGACTTTGTCTAAAATCGAGAGAAATCTTCCTTAGTCAACCTATCTTACTTGAACTTGAAGCTCCCCTTAAAATATGCGGTAAGTTTTGAGATTTTTGATTGGCGTTTTTTCTTAATTCTCCACGTGTTGTTAACTTTAAACCAACTCATTTCAATGTATAGTGATAAGAATTTTGTTAACCTTAGATTCAAAAATTGTTAATTAAAGTCAGGGAAATCATAGTTAACCTAATTTGCTTGAACTCGAAGCTTTTTTAACGTATATATACGTACACTATTGCGCGATTTTATTGTTAGGTAACATTTCTTCATAATTTAATTTCGTGTTTTCAATATGTTCAACTTATTTTCTTTACGTGTGTGATAAAATTTCGTGAACGTAAAAGTTGTGGGTTATATAATCTAAATGTAAGTTATCGGTATTCCCGGGGTTCCACTATGTATGTGGAGACACCTAGCAAATTAAAATAATAAATTTTAAAATACATCTTTGCAATCTGCAACAACCTCATCTAGGCACGCCGCCGTTTTTAAGTTAATTACTGTTGTACATCTACTTCACTACGCTTAGCATTTCAAACTAGTGACACTATGACTATTATATTTTAAAGCCCCTGGTTGGACTTGAACGTTGCACACCCATGTTTTCTGGCAAAATCCATTAACTACTGTTTTAGAGCCAGCCCTCTTTCCCAGTACATGAATTCATACCAAATTTTCGCTTCATGGTAAAGTCAGTATGTACGGTGACGTTTTTAATTATTCAAAAATTGTTGAACAGCACATATATGTTTAAATTTGTGAGAAACGACATGGGAGTTTACTTACAAGTGTGATATTGGAAATCTTATGTGTTTCCTTCTGTATATACAATTTATCTTATGTAGCAATGTGAGGAATGCCACTTCTGCGCTCTGAAATCGGAAACAGCGTTTCTTTGAGGTTTTATGTCTCCGTCGAAACGAATTGTCAGCTCGTTCGGCATTTCGTTTAGATGCGGACATGCTTGAACAGTTTTCTTTTTTTAAAAATCACTCTTGTTCGATGTAGCTATCGCTTTCCGGAGTTAGACTTGCTTCGAGCATATATAGTTCCATCACATTTGTAAAACGCTGCTCAACGAAAGTAGGCGGTGTTTTTGTATTTGTACGCGCATAAGGTGTATTTAGTTTAATATATGTATATAGTTGTTAATTCATGGTTTGTATATATACAAAGAATACTTTTTGATTGTGTTTATTTTTTCTATTTAGGTGACGTTCATGGTCAGTACTACGATTTGCTGCGACTTTTTGAATACGGTGGATTTCCGCCCGAATCCAACTACCTGTTTCTCGGAGACTACGTTGATCGTGGAAAACAGTCGCTCGAAACCATCTGCTTGCTGCTTGCTTACAAAATTAAATACCCCGAAAATTTCTTTTTGCTCCGTGGAAATCATGAATGCGCTAGCATCAACAGAATATACGGGTTTTATGACGAATGTAAATATGCTTTATTATATTCTTGCTTAGCCAAACCTGCACACTTACCAACGAGTGCTGTGCCGTAAATAGTGGATGTAAATTTAACGCTGTTTAGTCAAGGTGGGGGCTAGAGGGTCTAGAACGCTTTTCGCTCGTCCAAATTTTTTGGACGTTGTGTCGTTCAAAAATGGATCAATAAAATACATCAGAAATCGTAATTTCTCGGTGTGAAACCACAAACCTCTGACAAGGACGAGAAGAAACGAGGAGATCCCAGAATTTGCAGTGATGTTTATTCTACAGATTAGGGGGAATTCCGTCTTTTTATGTTTTGTAGCAGTCGGACCGAACGGTTTAGTGATATGTTTTTGTTGCCTGTAGGTTTTTGGGTTGTCAGTTCGGGGCGTTTTTATTTTTTCGATATCTTTGCAGGCGTGCGTGTGCGATTTTGTTTTGTATTTTCCTGAAAACTGCGTGATCAACACATGGCTGTCGCCATGTGTATTTGTCAGGTCTTTTCACGTCGAAGATTTTAAAAAGTTGGTAATAGCTGTAGCGCTGCCACAAAATTGGGTCAAAAATCTATGTTTTATACATGATGTATATACAAAGTATAGGATTGTTGGTTATATTTTTATTTCGGAGTATAACTCAATAACGCGGTAAGATATCAAAAATGACTTCTGCATTTCATTTGTACACGCTTCGGTCATTATTTTGACCTGATTTGGTGGCCGTATCTACAAAATTGGTGTAGTAGTACCGCTAAAACAGATGCACACCCGGTGTTTTTAGGTCCTAAGATCATATCTTTGCCCAGTTTTGAGAGCTAAACTAGATTTTGAGGTCAAAATTCAAAATAATGGAACATTAAGTTGAGGAGCCTTACTTATTCGATTTTTTTACGTAAATTCGCTCAAGGGAAGTGTTTTTGGGCAGCCTACAACCTATGTTTTTGGTTCTTCTAGCCCCCCAAAACACCCTAATTTACTCCTAAAATGGTCAAATTTCGCTGTCAGCTCATGTTTGAAGCTCTTAAATTGATCATGATGTGTAAATTGTTGTTTGGGTGACATATACTAGGTCGGGAAAAGTCAAGGTTATTTTTTGTACAGCCTATGATTTTGTCTCTTCTAGCTTTAATTAATTTTGGATGGGCAAATTGTTTGGGCGGATTCTTGGTCGGGAACAGTCAAATTTATTTTTTGAACATCCTAGCTATGATTTTGGCCCTTCTTGTATCCGAAAATACCATATTTTACCTCCAAAATCGGTAAATTTCGCTACAGGCCCCTATTTAAAGCCTTTAAATTATTAATTTTTGACGAAAAATTTGTTGCATGGGTGACAGATACTAGGCCGGGGTAGGTCAAGTTTGTTTTTTTGGGGCAACCTAGGATTTTGGTTCTTCTAAGCCACCCAAAATAGTTTGATTTACCCCAAATTTCACGCCAGCTTTAGTTTGTTACTCTTAAATTAATTTTGTGTGGGCAAATTGTTGCTGGTCGGGAAAGTCGATGTTTGTAATAGAACATCCTAATTATGAGTTTGGCTCTTCTGGCCCCAAACCACCTAATTTACCCCAAGTTGGCAAATTTCGTTGTCAGCTCCTGTTTGAAGCTCATAAATCAATTGGGGAAGGTAAAATTTATTTAGAATTGAAGCCCTTAAATTAATTTTGGCGATTACTGATCGCTTACACTCGGAACTATGATTTTGGCTGCTTTAATTCTACTCTCTAATTTATCCCAAACTAGCCAATTTTGATGGTCTTGAATTTTTGGTTCTTGTAGCCAACAATAGTGCTAACAAGCTTCATTAGTTTTCTGAGAAAAATGACATATATTAGTAGGCAATAAATTCCTCTGGAAAAATATAACGTTAGGTAATGTGTGCTTAATTGCCTATGTTAAGCCGGGTTTTTGGTGAAAAATACTACACTAATAATGAAATATTGAGGTGATGTGTTACGTCAATGGCTTTTCTTTGAAAAATGGATTTATATATTTGGTTATTGCACAGGATACATTTCATTGGTCGTCACGGTAAAAAATGCTCTGTTTCAAATTTAGTACGATGTTCTGTGGTGTGTTGTGCTTAATGTACACAAAGAGATTGTAGGGGATAATAAGCTAATGGGCACGAATAAGTTTTGCATTCAAGATGAGAAATTTTTGAAACTAGTGAATAGATTACCCATGATCATGATCCCCTAGTTTTCAGTTTGTCGCAAAACCATTAATTGACGTGTACGGTAATGTTTACAAGAAACTGCAACAGGTAATGTAATAGGGGTCGAGCTCTAGAGGTGTACATATCTACACACGAATTACCTCAGTAGATGAAAAATGCCTGTGTACGACTCTAAGATTTTCAAAATATTATATTTGTGTTTTGTAGCGTAGACAGGATTGGCGGGATTAGCTGCAAAAGTAATAGTGTAGTTATGAATATTCAGGTTTATTACCACTAAAATAGACCAAGTTCTACGAGATGAATCGGAAGACATTACGGTACAATCAAATGGCATCTGATAAAATATATTATAACTGTAAAGTAAAGCTGTTGACAATATGCACGATATTATTCTGAGGTAGTATTAGATAATATTATTTTGGCTCTTGAAAATGTATTTAGAGGCTTTTGTCGAGTAACACAAAACTTGTTTTGATATTTGACATTTTTCTGACTTTCGAGTGTTTTGTCTCAAGGATATTTTTTAAAAATCGTGTGATTATTTATTCATTTTGACTTGAACTTGTTTTTGGCTTGTTAACTTTTCGTGGAAGACATACGTCTCTTAAATAAGAGCTCGAAAACAAAGAAAAATAAGATTAAAGCTCTGTTTTGGGTCTTAACATTAATTTCGATCGGGCAAATTGGAAATTATGTGCACTCCTGAAGTTTATAATAACCCTCTATGTTCTTTGTTGCCGTAAATTCATCCATGAAGTAACGATTTTACATCGCAGTTTGTTTTGGCTGCGAATGGTTGTGCGTGGGGAACATTATACAAGATCTAAGCCAGTGAAATATCACTCAAGTGCTCGGCCCCTGTTACACTATTTGTTGCAGTTTACAGTAAATATATATTGCCATACACATCAATTACTGGTTTTGTGCTAAAGTGAAACATATGGAAACATTATCAGGGGTAATGTATAAACTAGTTTCAAAAATTTTTCTATCTTGTATGTGAAACTTTTTCATGATCAAAAGCGCATTTTTCCATCGCAATGTCGTTACACAATACACTATCCGTAGCCCAACACACCATAGAACATCGCATGAAAACAATGGTGCATTTTTATACCGCAACGGCTAATGGCATGTCTCCAGTACTTTAAGCAAATAAATACATTTTTTAAACAAAACAATTGCCCTAACGCATTACCCCGGTATTTAATTATTAGTGTACGAACATTTTTCACCGACAACCCTGCATCACATGCGCGACTAAACTTAACCTGTGCCAACTTACAATCCTATTTTGTAAAAGACGATGTCTAATCCAAATCCATTGTTACGGAACAAGCAAGAAAAGCGATGGATTCACTACTAGCCTTGAACTCGTGATTTGCAATCGGCCAATGACAGTTTATAACGATTATAAGTTTTCAGAGTAGATATGTCTCTGTTGGCGAACAAATTCAATCTAAATGTGACAGAGTAAAAAAGGTCCTGTATTTTGTCAGTGATTGTTCGCGAACATAGCCTTTTTCGATCCAATAGCGATGAATTTTCGTTCATAAACAGTTTGAGTGTTCGCAAACAGGAAATTGCCAATTTTTGGTTGAGAAGATAGGGTTCGATAACGCATTTTTTGTAAAAAAACAAAATAGGATAGTCGTTGGGCGCAGGTTAAGTTTAGTCGCACATTAAGCACGCATTAAGTAACGTTACATTTTTCATCTGTTTCTTTTTTCATCATCGTAAAAGCCATTTTCCCTACTAGTGTACCCTAAAGTTTAGGAACTTACGCTACAGATTTTCCCAACTTATGTATAATCACAAAAATATACATCCATAAATTTTGTTAAAATCGTCTGGCGATGGAATACTTTACATTATTTTCGTTATTGGGTAACTTTACAAGTATTAAATGCAAGATTTTGTAGGAATCCATCTAGAAACCTCTTTTTAGCAGATGTCAGGTGTGATTGGACCCACCGCGTTTTTTAAATACCAACTACGCCGATGCAGTATAGAGTGTGCTGTTTTTTGCTTTGGCCTAGACTGCAGTAATTCCGTTGCTACAATAATTTTGGTTAACAAATGACCCTTTTTAAATGAAACTATTGTAGCCAAGTGGAGTTACTCAAATAGCCAACTGAGCAACTGTGGCATTACGCATAACTCATCAGCGGACTGAGGGTTTTTAAATTTTATTTGACGCGTAATATAAATATATATAACGTATAACAGCACGTTTGTGTTGGTGTTATTCCAGTGATTTTTGTGCAAGTTCCTACAGATCCTGCTTGAATTGAAGCCTTCGATTTTGTGTATTATGGGACCCACCGAAATGTTAAGTTAAACCTTCTCAGAAAGGTCGGATTAAAAATGCAAAATCATTTTATTGTGTTTTACAGCTTTGCTATATTCCATTTTCTGTTCTCTGAGGCATAAGTCTGACCTTTTGAAAATCCCAAAAAACGATAGTTTTAATATTTTTGACAAAGTGAGTCCTGTTATGCACGTTTGCTTTATCTTTTTGAACCGAGATTGGGTGATTCGTTCATTGTTCTAGTAGGATGTTGGACGAGTTTGAAACTTCTTAATTTTACCAACACTAATTATCAAACCTTTGCATTTTTTTATTTAGTTTTACGAAAACGGTTGGGCTGGCTCTAAGTTTTAACTGTCAAATAGTATCAGTGTAATTGCATTTGCGTTTTGTGCACCTAATATAGAAAGCGGAAATTTGGAAATTACAGCTTTTTCGTAAATTTGTGAAATAAATATAGAACCTTTCCGTCTATTGGATATTTGGCGAAGAAATATAGTTTCTATTGTTTTTAATACACTGAAAATGGCTATGTTAGTCTGGATTCTCTCTGATGAGTTCTTGCGATTTTGGATCACCAACAGCTCATACACCATGCGGCTCCGCCAAAGTTGATTTCTTCTTGTACGCTTACCATTCGATATCGTTAATCTCACGGTTCGAACAGATTGCTAACTAAATCATAGTTTTCTGTTGTTGATATAACTGGATATGTGAGATGAAAGATGGCTTTGCCCTCAAAATGGGTGCTATGACCAATGTTTAAAATGTAAATATAATTGAAACGGAGTGAGTGAATTTTTCTCAAATACCTAACGTTTAGTTAGGAAAAATCTTTTTTCTGCTGTTCATCGCATAACTCTTCATCAGATTGAGGATTTCCGCAATTTTTTTTATTCTACGCATAATAAAATGTATCTGTGTGCCTCGTTTTGTTTTTGCGCTGCGTCCACGATCTCATACCTAAATTTTCACAAAACCGTGTTAATTGGACTTTTTGAATTTCGCCATTTGGGGCCCGCCAACATTTTAGGTTATAACTCTTGCCAGGGGCTTTGGATCGAAAAATAATCTTCGCCAGACAAAATCCTCTCGACGAGAATTTTTATGTCTATCGATCATAACTCACCCCTGATGGATGCATTTCGATGAATTTATTTATCGGTAGCAACAGTGCGCATTTGTCTTTCAGTTTGTCGCTAAGAGATGTGACCCCATCTTTCTTATCAAAGTTTTAAAGGTTCTCTACCAAATTCGGCCATATGTATACCAGTGTTTTGGAGCTCATATCTTGCGATACATCTTCGCATCGAAAACTACATAATCCGTTCCTCGAGATCTACAACCTTGGCGTTATGCATTTTTGTCAGAGCAGTTGTCTTCGAGCTGTGAGTCAGTTTAATACGCCCCATCGAAAAAGGTGAATTTTTGCAAAAAGTTCTTACTGATGAACCGTAAGATTATAGGGTTATTTAAATGGTTATATAAAACATTGATTTTATCGTTTTAAACCCAGACCCGGTTTGTAATTAACCTTACCATAGCTAAAGTGGTAGATTTTGTCACCAAAATAGTTAGATTTTGCATTTCTATAATATACATGTGTAGGTTATTAGTACGTATTTAGCTCAATACGACGAAAGCAATTGTATTAATGAGATATATATGTATCAAATAAGGCAAGTGTTGGTGTGCTACAACGTAAAAACCTGTTTTATCTTGAAGTTTTTAAAATCTGTAATCGTGAAATTTCAAAGTTTTTGTAATTTTGGTAGTTGCAAGAAGAAATATATAATTTTTCGGTTTTAATATATATGTGTGATGAAAATGACTGCAGGGTTGCCATTAAAGTGTTGCCGGCGTAGTGGGAATTTTAGTGGCCTCAGGGACCTGAATTTGGAAAGACGAAGTGGTCGCTAAGCACAGAGTATATAGCTATGCTTGCTCAGTTTCCCCATCGCTTTTTTGCTACTAATTAGTAGGAGATGTGTTAAATATTAAAATATATGAAATTTTTTCAATTTTTCTCATGCGAAAATCTGTTCTCTATATATAGGAGCACTATAAATTTTCAATATATGCATTGTTTTCAGCTATATATTTGTGGTCTTCCAAAATAGGAATTTACATTTCTTGGAATTTGCTACTTCTGCTTGCGTAAATACTGTCGATTCGCAGTTTGTGGCTGTTGGAAAATTTATGGATCCTTTGGTTCAATGCATTCTGGCATTTATTTGTTTCATAACGGTAAAAACATCCGGTTGGCATGAACAATTGACAATATTTCTTCTAGGAGTTCAATGGGAAGAAAAAATTTGATTTATGTAAAAAAATTGTGTAAAAACTGCTTTAACGTTAACAAAATGTGTCCTGGACAATTTTTGTGAAATGGAGCGAGCAGAGTTTTCTGAAACAGCATACATGTGCAAAAATTGTTTTTAATCCATCTACAGCAGGCACAACACTACCCTGGATTGTTTTTTGCAATTGTATGTATATATAATAGAATATTTTTATGAGTTAAATACTCTAATAACCGTGTTCTAAATAGAGTTTTCTGAGCTCAATTTAAAGTCGGAGAAAAACATTACACGCACACTGCATTAATGGCAATGCTACGGTAATTTTACATAACACCACAGAACCGTGTATTTCCTACTCCATTGATCAAAATGTCGAAAAGTGTCGCAATTTATAAATCCCAAATTCGATGCGTAAAAGTTTTGGGACTTCCAATTTTTGAAATATTTTTAAACTTTGCTGAAACCTCGAAAACGGTTATGAAAAGAAGCGCATAGGGGCATAGTTATAGTTCTTCATGATTCCGCACAGCCTCTACGTTTTCACCCGATACCTTTTAGAAAGAGCTATAACCTAAAATATTAGAAACCTCAAACTCTGAAATCAACTATTCAATTCGTATAGCTTTTGTGAGATTTCTAGTAGAAAATTCAGCAGCGGAAACACAGAGCTAGGTGCATAAGGGCATTCCATTCGAATAAAAAACTATGAAAATCTGTCAGTCTAGTGAAAAGCTATGCGTGCTACAGATAAAATAGAAATAACTGCACAATACAGCACTGGCCTGTCCACAGTGGGGGACCCCCCCACTTTCCAAATCCCCCATGTTCGTGAGATTTTCCCCCATGTCTGTCCTCCCCCCGGTCGGCCGAAACCCCCATGTTCAACTAATTCCAAAAATTTTTTATGTCTGAAAATTTATGTTATTTGTTTGCAAATTGTTTTTTAAACATTAATCACCACTATTTATAATGCTAAAATATTGTTTTTTACCTTGACAGTACGTTCACAGTAGTAAAAATGCATGAAAATATGGAAATATTTTGTATTTTTAAGCAAAATTTATCCCCCCACTTTGAAATTTCCCCCGAGAATGAACATGGGGGGCCCCGAAGTTCCTCCCCCCCACTTTTCGGAGGGCTGTGGACAGGCCAGCAGCAGGAAACTGTCCGCTCGATTCGGCGGATCCCTGACAATAGTTGTTTCATGGGCCAAGTCTGACTCCGAGTTCGGAGGGGCAAATATGTATTTATATTATATCTTAATATAATGTATTATATGTACGTATATATTAACATATATGTGTGTGTCTTTTTGCATGCATGTCTTTGTCAGCATTACTGCATTCTATACAATCTCCCTATAGCGGAACCCCGGACACGCATCTTTTCAGTAAGCGTATAATCCTATAAGTTGAGATGAAAATTATGGCGCAAAACCATGCATGTAGCTATAGCCGTATTGTATCCAAATTTGTTACACTGTATCTATGATGGATTGAAACAAGTGTATATATTCTTCAGGCAAGCGGCGCTACAATATCAAGCTGTGGAAAACGTTTACAGACTGCTTTAATTGCCTTCCGATTGCAGCCATCATTGATGAAAAAATATTTTGCTGTCATGGAGGTATATGGATTGTACCATTTGCTATTTTATGGATTCTGATTCTCATTATTTCTACTGTAATATCTATGCACACAAACGATCCTTTGTATGATTCTTAAGCATTTAATAAAATACGCGTCGATGTCTGTGTTATCCACTTACCGCACGTTGAAGATGCGTCATTCTTAAGCATTTAATAAAATACGCCTCGATGTCTGTGTTATCCACTTACCGCACGTTGAAGATGCGTCATTCTTAAGCATTTAATAAAATACGCATCGATGTCTGTTTTATCTACTTTGACGTCTGTCTTATCACGTTGGAGATGCGAAATATTAATTTTGGAATGCAACATTTATTTGACCAATCGTTTTCCTAATCAAGAATTATTCTTATTTGGGCGCACTAAATCGTCCAACCGCAATTGAAGCTACTCCTAACACACGGCGCTGACCCATTAAATGAGTGATGAGCGTCCACCCACTAGTATATATTTTGCTATCCCCTCACTCAATTTTAACGCACAAATTTTAGGACATTATTTCTATACTCAAATTTTTCTGTGATTAGAAATTTTCTATACATATGTCCATTACAGCTTGTAGTTATCAATTACACTATTGTATATTGACGTTAGGGTACTCGATGCAATAGTGATAATATCTATTATCCAAAGAAAAGGGAGTAACCGGAATGTCGGTTGCGGTTCCGGCAAAAGGCGAAAATCATACCGGAACCGGAATTCTGGTTTAAAAGTTTTGTTTAAATTTTGCGTATTTTTGCTTCATCTGTGGTCCAAATATATATATGTGGCCTGTCCACAGTCCTCCGAAAAGTGGGTGGAGAACTTCGGGGGCCCCATGTTCATTCTCGGCGGAAATTTAAAGTGGGGGATAAATTTTGCTTAAAAATATATACTAAATGTTTCCATATTTTCGTGCATTTTTAATACCGTGAATGTATTTTCAAGCTAAAAACGATACGTATAAATAGTGGTAATTAATGTTTAAAAAATATAAATTTTTAGACATGAAAATTTTTTGGAATTAGTTGAACATGGGGAGTTTCGGCCGAGTTGTTGGGACGGACATGGGGGAAAATCTCACGAACATGGGGCATTTGGAAAGTGGGGGGTGCCCCACCACTGTGGACAGGCCAGTATATATGTAATATATACACAGTGATCAAGTTTCAATACAACCAAACAAAAGAAAAGATTATATAATTCAGCAAATTGCTGTGTGTAACGTTAGTAGGACAAGTAATTTCAGTACGAATTTTTCATCTTAACTTTGCAGGAGTTTGTTAACAAAACAAAGCCACCTCGATGCTTGTAGCATCTATTTTAGGCATTCAGAAGTCTACGGGATATGTTAGAATTGACTCATCGAGGTTCATCCACTCAAAATACGCAAAATTTGTTATGACGTCCTTGGCGGCTGGAAAGTTTCTCTGGGGTTTGGGGTATATGAAACTCATTGCCGGTGTTGGTTTTGCTCTGCTACCTATGGTTTCATGAGTACGGGGTATGGCGCCCCCACGTTTCGGGGTCAGAGGTCAAAACAGCAGTTTTTTTACCTTATTTTAGTACCCTTGACTGAAGCAAGGTTAGTATTATCTTAACTTTAGAATTTTTTCTCTTGGTTTTATTTAATAGTAAAATGATAAATGCCGATGTCTCTTTTTGTTGTGGATTAGTGCTCCGGTTCTGCAGTTAAAGGGTTAAAAGTTTTTCTGGAGGGGATTTCGGGCATGGGAAACTCATGCCAGTTTTGGTCTTGGTCTGCGACCCATTATTTCATGGATACGGGGGTATGGCGCCACCAAAGTTCGTAGTCTGATAACAAAACGAGGTTTTTAGTACCCTTCGCGGAAGCAAGTGTAGCGAAGTAAGTCCTAATGGGTTTAAAATTTTTCTATTTTTCTCCAACGATGACCTTGTGTAATGGTAGCACTCAGGACCTAGGACTTCACTTACTACACAAATATAATAAACACCTAACTTAATATTACTAAAATAAATAATAGTATGGCAATAAAATAATGAATTGTTTGAATTGACAAGGTGGATCTAAGGATCCGACTAATAAATTAATATTAATGCTCGAGCAAACTTTATGAACTACAAGGTGGATCCTCCGATCCGGCCTAAGCTTTGACTTAAGCTTAGCTCAACCTAGTCAATAAGATTTATCGGAGCACCCCTGTGCTCTCAATAGAAAATTTATGGAGCAGCCCTCTGCCCTCAGGAAGAAATTTTTCGGAGCAGCCCGTCTGCTCTCAATAACCCAAGAAAATGTGGAGCACCCCGTGTGCTCTCAAAGACCTACTAGTATATAGAGCACCCCTGTGCTCTCAATAGTATATTTTTTCGGAGCAGCCCGTCTGCTCTCAATAAATCCCAATTTTTCCTTAAACTCGGAATCAGCGCTAAGTCTTAGCTTTATGTAACTACTGCCTAGCTAGAACAGTGTTAGATAACGAGGTGCAGTATGGCTTGTAAGCTAAGAAATAAAATTTGACATAAAAGACACTTACTCTGAGATCTCCGATCGCGACTGACTCTGCTAACTAACAGCTGCAGCTAACTCTGCAGTCGATGGCAGCAACTGCCTTTGCGAACTAACACAGGAACTGCCTCGCTGATCGAACAGAAAACTCAGTTTATGTACCTTAATATCTGGGAAAGCAAGGCCTAGATCGTTGGCCCAAATTCCAAGAACTTTTATGCAATCTTGCAAAGATGCGTAAAATATTTTTGAGAACAAACCAGGCAGCAAAAAATTTTAAATTTGACATTTCAAATATATAAAAGTTTTAGAGCTTTGCTATTAGATTGTAGTACAATTTTATTTCTCAAAAATATTACGAATTATTTTATGTTTAAATCTTTAATATAAACAATAGGATATCTCATAGCTCGTCATGAAAAACTTTTTTGACATTTCAAAAGAAGTAACTACTAAATTTCATAGCCCGATGCGGGCACTTTGTATTTTATAACGAAAATAAAATTGTAGCTTCAACAAAGCAACACAATTAGTGAACTCAACACCAGCATCTGTATAAAGAGCATTTGATGCGCCAACATTCAAACAAAAGCGACATTATGTTATGTATCTCTGTGATCAGCCAGTAATGCAAGGTTGTTGTATGAAATATGCACATGAAATCAGCACACTGCAGTTACGCATTAAAGCCGCAGAAAAACTTCGATGATCAGTGCACGATCCTGTAACGCAGATGGTTCATAATAACTTCATAAATTATATTTTTCTATGATATAAAATAAAATTCGAGGTATAAGCATTATTGATCATCATTAGCTAGACAAAACAATGAGGCACCAAGCGGTGGTTCTGCAGGCAATCACTTTTAGACAAGATAAGACGAAACACGTTGCAAAATAAATTAATCAACCTACGTACGTCGGTCGCTTCAGAATATTCTACATAGTTTTCAACAAAAATGCATGGCAACGAAAAAAACTGAATTAAATTCTGTTTTCAACAATTTTCCGCAAGCCTGGCAGCTTGTTAGTTTCGACTAGGGAGACTCTACAACGGCGCAAAAATATAAATCATCGCACCAACCGGCCAATATCTATTTAGCAGTTCCGTCAAAATCTCTCGCAATCCACACCCCTTGGGCGAGTCACCGCCAGCGACAGCGTTGTGATGTTTAGTGCCCTCTCTCATCTTGTTCACAATGGGGTCAAGATAAAATAATCCTACCAAACGTGTGTGCTTCAATTTTAGGTCCTTCGCATTTGCATAACAAAAATAGTAACGCGCATCCAATGCAGTAGTTCACACTCCAAGGAAAATACTATACATACTGCAGTAGTGTTAGTAACTTCGCCTCACAAGGTTATTTTTATTTTAACTTTCGAAATTCTTTCTTTGTTTTGTTTTATTTCATAGCAAAATGATAAATGGCGGTGCATTTTTGTTTTTCAGTAAGGCTCTGGTTCATGGGGTTTGAGGTATGGCACTCTCGTGAATCTTCGACCCAAAATTTGAAGATTTGTTGTGACGCCCTGAGCGGCCGAATTGTTTTACGTGGGAGTTTTCGGGCATGGGAAAGACATTGCCGGTGTTGGTTTTACTCTGCAACATATTGTTTCATGGGTGCGTGGGTATAGCGTTCCTATGGTTCTGGGTCAGAGGTCAAAATGTGGGTTTATACCTCATTTTAGTACTCTTCACGGAAGCAGGTTTTTTTATCTTAAGTCTCGAATTTC
The DNA here is from genome assembly GCA_030248225.1 of Trileptium ribeirensis. NCBI lineage: Eukaryota > Metazoa > Nematoda > Enoplea > Enoplida > Thoracostomopsidae > Trileptium > Trileptium ribeirensis. Next base: position 49,789 of record JASANE010017441.1, read on the forward strand.
TTTCTCTGATTTGTTTTATTTCATAGTAAATGGCGGTGCCTTTTGTTTTTCGGTAAGTTTCCCCCAAGAATGCAGTTTCTGGCTGCTTTTCAGATATGTTATTTTACTCTAATATCGACTGATTACAAACTTTACACTCGCACTTGGCTGGTGCTTCACGCAATTTATATTAGTCAATCTTATAGCTAAGTACTTCAGTCATCTATGCTCTATTAAGTGTATAAAATTGGACCGGTTTAATTCTAATATATACCGCAGGTTTCTGAATGGGTAAGCTGCTACAAGCATTGACCTAGCTTTGTTTTGTTAACAAACGCCTGCCAGGTGAAATTGAAAATTCTTAATGAAATTGTGTCGTACTTATGTTTCGCAGATAATTTGCTGTGTTAGTTTTTTCGTTTGTTTCGTTGTGTTGGAACTTGTTCATTGTGTATATATATAACGTATGATTCATTGAACCACATATGAAGCAAAAAATATCAATTTTAAACCGGGATTGCGATTCCGGTGCGGTGTTAGCCTTTTACCGGGACAAGATTTTCGCCGGAACCGGAAGTATGATTACTCATTAGTATTA
>JASANE010017443.1:0-15591 GCA_030248225.1 Trileptium ribeirensis
GGTAACCAATAGTAAAATAAATATATTTTATTTCATAATTTTTGTGTAACTATAACGCATAAGCAACCGATTTAACAATCGTACAATCGGATAATATATTTAGCAATAATAACATTAATTGTCTTAGCATTGTCTTAATTAATTAATTAATTAATTAGCATCAATTAATTAATTAATTAGCATTGTTTTAATAACATTAGTTAGGTAACGAATTTTTTCCAACTTAATACAAGATATTTATTTGGAAAAACTTAGAAATTCAGCGAGATTGGATTATCGACTTGTCTGCGAATACTGGAATTTGAAAATCAATACTTTAGTAATAAAATAAACATAATTGTAGTAGTATAAAAATGGTGCTTACTAAAGCAACAACATGGATAACGTTATAACACATATATTATAACTAAAAAAATCAATCAATTTATCATCGCTAATTAATCGCTAGCTCACCAGTATCGATCGAATCGATGTCAACAGTATTCGCCGTTTCTGTATGCAACAACTGCTGTACGAAACCGTCACAAATGTAATAACGACAACGACATACTGCCACCGAAGCCAGCTACCAATAACCCCAATAATATCAACTGGAAACAGTCGCAGTGGATACCGATTGCAGCCAAACCATCGCTGCCGACAATATAACGCCTGTGGTGCTACACTTCTCCTACCCGTTCTCTTAATCATCGTGATTTTTTGTAAGAAGTTTACTTACGCTAAATAATACCAAATGTCTCCTGGAACTAATGGCTCCCCTCAACTGCAGCCTAAGTTGAGAAGAAATATCAGTTGGTGTCGACGTAATACAGTAGCCGCCTAACCGATGCACAATGAGCCAGGAATGACAATTGTGTCATTAAAATACTTGTCAGTTGCAAATTCCAGTCATCCAAATAAGCTACATATGTATTGAACGCTCGGAAAAAATAAACGATTATATTTTCAAACGACTGAATAAGAAGAATCTTAATCACCGTTGGGTTTATCTTGTTTAATAACAACCATGAAGTCACATAAAGTTCCTTTAAATATTTGGCTGATCGTATAGAAATATTGCTAAAATATTTTATGTACTCAAATAAGGTGATAATAGAGCGGGGGTATTATATGGGCGCCTGATATATGTACGCCTAGATTAATTGACCACTAATTTTTGAATAGGTATCAAATATTTAGTTTCCAATTAGAATTTTACATAAAAATATTGTCAGTTTTTGCATGAACTCGTGCTTTTACCGGTGGGCAAAAAACAATAGTACGGCGAATTAAAGCAGCAGATTCCGAAATTAGGCGATGAGAACACGCGTTTTATACCAGGTTTGACTAAAATCTCACAATTTCCAGGTCGCCAACCTCTCTCTAATTAAAAGAAGTGAGCTAAAAATATTTCTATGATAATTGTGAAATATATTTTAATGATTTCGAATTAGATTAATTCAGGAGTGATAGCCTCAATGAAATCGGGTAATCGGGAGCTAACTTTAAAGAAACATTGTGTAATGGTTAAACTAAAAATTGTTAAAAATAATAAAAGTCGCCAAATATCTCCTAAATAGAGCAAACCCAACGGTTCCCGCAAAGGATCTAGTATATTAAGATATAATACAACTCTTATCAACTAGTCCAGATAGATAAATGTTATTCAAATTTAGCAAAGTTACCAATGCATATTTTCTATGAGTCTTTTCTATTATACCACACTCAAAATTGGCCAATCTAGAATGTAAATCTTTACTTTGGTTCCTACCGAATCGATTCAAAGATGCGGTTCAGAAATAGTTGTTTAATGCTCAGTTTATATCAAACATTGTTTTTTCAAATTTTATTCGATTTTGATTTCGAGTCAATCATCAATGCAGTTCGAATGATTTAAAAAGTTATATGTTTATATCAAACATTATTTTTCGAATTGCTAACATAACTGGTAGAAATAAAATTTATATTATAAGTACATATATTGTACTTATTTTTCTAACGGCCGTACTTAAATTTCGGACAGTAGAAGCGTCTCTTTACGTTTGGACGTTTAGGAACAAGACAGCTTACGAGCCTTTCTATTTATATACTGCTTTAAGAAAGACCTGCGGAAACACTTTGCACACCGCTTTTAAGATACATGCCTTAACAATAATCGATGGTGTGACATGTGTCTTGCAACAAATTCGGGCATTTCCGTATGTGCCTGCTGTTAAATATATTACTGGCGCAGGCAAACGACTTTTCCTGAAGCAAAACTCGATGTAACCCCTAACATCGATTGGCATGTATCCGTGTAGTCATTTTGTATATGTATCAAATTCTTGTTTGGTTAATTTCGTTTTATATGTCTTTTTTTACTTTATATCAATTAAATCACATTATTAAACGGAGTAAATGTTCTGCCGGAGTCAGTGCATGCGATGCTATGCAACATGTTGCTTTGATAAAAGTGGGTTAACACTAGCTAATGTTTGTTATTTATATGGCTAAAATGAAAACAAATCCTAAAGTTACGCTGCGTTGTTTATGTGTTACTACATTTTCATCAAATACCGAAAGTTTACGAGACGAAGCCCAAGCTGAAAATTAACTCCGTCTGAGTGGACCCGTGACAATATGACCCACGACCCACGGCGCCCCACGAAAAATGCGACCCATGACTCACGACCCACCGACACGACTTCCATTCCTGCAATTCCTGCAATGAGCACTAATTTGTAACAGCCAAAATTTTCAGATATATCTGCCTTTTTCCCCACATATATCATGAAAATAGTAGGCTATAGCCAGTTTTTAAAGTGCAATACATAGATAACTACCCAAATTTGGTCTGTACGCCGTTCCGGGTTGTAGCAGATGATATAAATAAATCGCTTCAATTTCTCACACAACAGTCTTCGAAGAAATGTGAGCTTCCGCTCGAGTTTCTAAACTTGTATATAGAAAGTTCGTAACAAATATGTCGCATCAGTTTATAGCGTACGCGGTTAGCAACGATTCCTAAACTAACAGTCCCGCAACTATAAAAGCATAGGTAGAAAATATAAAATTCCGATAAAATTGTTGACACTTAAAGTTTGAGCTAAATAGTTTATCGTGCCGTTCTAGGCTGATTTGGCGCCCGACATGCTCCGCGCAAGGTTCTATTTTTGGGTCCAAGTAACCCTGAGAGGTGGCAATAAAATGCAGGCCATGCGGTTCTAGATATACTAAGCTTATTTATAGTCGTATATCTAATATTTCTTTGTTTTTTCCATTTTAGCCATGACTGTTCGATTAACTGCAGCAAACCAACTGGTCTGCTACGAATGCAGCAACCGAGACAATTGTTTCGACAATTACTGCAGCAAAGAACTAAAAATACTTGATCCATCCCGTATTAAAATGTACCGCAAGCGCCATATCCAACCGTACTGCTTCAAAGAAATTCGTAGTGATAATGGTATGTTTGAATAGTGTATGTGATTGGCTAAAAGTGTAATCTTTGAAAATAACGTTTATTATACCACGGAGTATCCGCCAGTTAGTGTTAGCATAGAAGCTGCGTGGAGAACGAATCGACATAAACTAAATACCTCAAAATCCAATTAATCTAGATCTCTTTTAGTTTAACAACTAACGTTATCATGAGAACACGTTACTATTTCGTACGTTGTAACCAGCGGCGGATCTAGGATTTTATAACGGCGACAAAACATCTAATGGAGTCGAATTTCGAATGGGCTTCAAAACAAATTATTTATCCCCCAGTTAGTCTTAGCATAGAAGCTGCGTGGAGAACGAATGGACATAAACTAAATACCTCAAAATCCAACTAAATTAGATATTTTTTAGTTTAACAACTAACGTTATCATGAGAACACATTACTATTTCGTACGTTGTAAACAGCGGCGGATATAGGATTTTATAACGGCGACAACACATCTGATAGAGACGAATTTTGAATGGGGTTCAAAACAAATTATTTATCCGCCAGTTAGTCTTAGCATAGAAGCTGCGTGGAGAACGAATGGACATAAACTAATTACCTCAAAATCCAATTAAATTAGATCTTTTTTAGTTTAACAACTAACGTTATCATGAGAACACATTACTATTTCGTACGTTGTAAACAGCGGCGGATATAGGATTTTATAACGGCGACAAGACATCTAATAGAGTCGAATTTCGAATGGGCTTCAAAACAAATTATTTATTTACTTTATACGGTTTGAGTCAGTTGACTCTAGCTCAGCGTCTAACCAAGTGCGGTTTGGACAACTGCAAATGCAAAATGCTGTTGTGCCTCCGTCCACGAACTCTATACCCACGGTTTGATACACGAGCAGTAAATAAAAATAAAGATAATACCAAAATTGGCTACTGCTGTACTGGATAAATGGAGCAAGTAACGTGCTCTTGAATAGTCTATAGTAGTTAATTTTTAAACGCTACATATTATATTTCGGAAACGGGTTTACGATTTAATACCTAATTCTGTTTGTACATGTACTAAAAAGCTAATTTAACGAAATGCTAATTTTGTTAGTTCCTAACTATTGTAAAGATCCTGTTACCATTATCTCTAGCTATGTCGTAAATAAAACAAAAATTCAGAAACTATATATAATTGCCTACACATTTTGTAGCCACTGTAATCCGCTGATGAAGATAGATTTTGCTTTATGACGTTTCTACTTCTTCAGTGTTTTACGTTCCGGTGTAAATAAACATAAACCCTGACTATAATGCATCATTTACGATAAGATGCGTGCACATGGTCCTAATTATGTTCAAATAGGCTAGCTACTATGTCACGCAGACAGCACAGCTCGACTATTAAAATTCTGAATAGCCTAGCTAGGCTATGCGTTTGTCAGCGTCTGTCGAGCCGGACTGTGCATTTGTCACGAGGCGTTCAGCTGAGCTCCTATAACTTAAGCCAGAAACTATTTAGTCCGCGAAGATTACGTTTTACTATACGTAACTGAAAAATGCCCCAAAGGCGACATAGTGCTTAAAATGTCACTTTTTTATATTAAAAACAAATATATCACTTAGAATTGGCGCGAAAATGTTATATAACAAAATGTTGTTACACTAAGCATAACACTAAATAAAATTTCTCAATTGACGGTTCAACCGGACGCTCCATTTGTTACGTAGAGCCTAGTTAAACTATCTGTTTGTCACATTAAGGCTAGCTAAGCTATCAAAATGTACTATGGTAGTCCAGCTAAGCTATAGTTCACCCGAACTAGATGAGTTGGATGTGTAACATAATATGGATCTGGCGCACGCATCTTATCGTAAATGATGCACAATCTGCACGACTTTTTTGTGCGTAATAAAAGTGTTTGGATTCGGTAGATATGAAAAAGGGCACGTTTACGAACAAACAACATATATGTGCCATATATATAAAAAATAAATAATACTTAAGTAATAATAATAATCTATAATAATCTTTGTTTATTTTTAGAAACTCAATCAAACCTTTTATTTGAAGATTATTAGACAACTCTCAAAAATATTCGTTGATTCATTCAATTTGTTTTAGGTTACAAATACATTAGTAAAGGCTGTATGATGTATTATCCGAATGTTTCAACATGCTTCGGTGCCGATATGATGGACAAATCGGCCGGAATGATTTGTCTTTGCTCAGATGGGAACTATTGTAATCGTTCGACGTCGCACAAAATGCAATCAAAATCGTTGACGATGACGGTGAAAAACATAGTTGGACCGATAATATTATGGACGATACAAATCTTAATAGCGAGCTATCCGACGTCAATACTGTTGTAGACTTCCAGCAGTGACGTTTTTTACTGTTTCTGTATTTGTAAATCTGCACTGTTCACATATAAATATTAAAATAGATATTTATTCGTGTATAGCAAGTATATAAACATTTTAACCATTGGCATTATTATTAACTAACCTTTGAAAATTACTAAGAGGACCGAGCTGCAGTTGCTAGTGGTTGCTTAGTAAACAAAGGTCGCAGCCGATGGATCCAGTTGAATTCACGTGTGCGACAAAAGTTTATTTAACATTCAACGCGATGCCAGTTTTTCCTACCAAGTTTTAAGAATTAGGAAATCAATCATTAGAATACCGTAGTGTTGCGTATTAGTGTAAGATATATTCAATGGATTGCGTTATAAACATCAAACAGATATGGATATTAAACGTCTAATTCAAACTACTTTTGGTCGTTTCGTTAACAAAATTCATTTTTTGTGCCAAATCCACAGCTTTGTAGAAAATAAGCATAAGCCATTAAGCTATTTTGCCACAGAGATAAGGCACCCAACCGGTCCCTTTTCCCCCTTTGCGGGGCGTAGTGTTGCGTATTAGTGACCCATACGAATTCAGCTTTCATATAATTCAATGGATTGCAGTTATAAACATACCAAACAAAGATACTGGTTTTGTTTGTTTTTTGTTCTATTTTCAATTATCATACAACTCCTCCTCTTAGTTTAGGTATGATTCGCCGCCCCCGCCGCTTCGAATAGTAAATTCATTCCGAACTTAATGATATTAAAATTTTTCTCATACTCATTCTAATTCTTTCTTGTCTGTTTTGTTCGTCTACATTCAAACTACTTTTGTGTTATAAAATAGGTAATAACTCTTTTCCCAAAATATATCAATAGTTCTGATCGAGTTGTAACTATAAGTTAGTCGACATTGTCAGGCAGATACAAAGAAAAACAAAATTCATTTGTTTGTGCGAAATCGCACAGAGCAGTCCGATTACTGCCGCCGCCACACACTTCCCCAGAAAAAAACAACAAAATACACTTAAAACCCCAGCTTTGAAAATACGTTGATTAAAAATATAGGCGTGCTTTCATGCGAAAAAAGACTATTAAGCTATTTTTCCATTCAGAATTAATATTAAAACAAACAATAAAAAAAAAACAAACAACAGGGAAAAACAACACCTAAAGCCCCAAACAGATATAGTCACGTTTCTATGAAGGAAGATTTTAGTCTTGTTCTTCATTATTGTACTAAAATTATCAACAAAACTTTTCAGAACAATCGTTGGAGCTGACGAGTCGAAATCTATCCTCAGCCCTAACGAGTTAAAGTACAAAATGACCTCAATGTAGCAGGTGCTATTTCATGTTTCTGTCAAGGAAGATTTTAGTCGTGTTCTTCATTATTGTCCTAAAACTTTCAACAAATTTTTTTAGAACAATCTTTGAAACTGACGAGTCGAAACCTATCCTCAGCCCTAACGAGTTATAGTACAAAATGACCTGCATGTAGCAGCCGCTATTTCATGTTTCTGTCAAGGAAGGTTTAAGTCGTGTTCTTCATTATTGTCCTAAAATTTTCAACAAAACTTTTCAGAACAATCATTGGAACTGACGAGTCGAAATCTATCTTCGGCCCTAACGAGTTAAAGTACAAACTCGACCGGCAAAAAAAGAGACTCACATGTCTGATATTTATAACTGGTGTAGAACTCTCCAGAGGCGGAGCAACTGTAAAATAGCGCAGCCAGATTCGGTTCATATTCAGTACATAAAACACATTCTGTCAAACCATCACACCATCAAAATAAACTATTAGTGGTAAAATTTATCTAAAAATCGCCTTTGATTTAGTTACTTTACTATGAGACACATCCCGCAGCTCAAATAATACAAGGTGGTTCCTGGCTCAAAACTTCATTTTATATCAAATCAGTTTCCGGTTATAACTTGTTAATGAGGCAACGAAAAACCTGCGGATTAAACACTGAATCTCCGTCATACATGCCGGGAGAGGGGCAGGGGGGTAACCCCCCTAGAGCTGGGGTGCGCAGCACCCCCTCTCCCCCGAAGGCCAGCATATGAGCTCCAAAAATTAGTTTTCGAAAAGGGTTTGTATTTTAATAATTTTTCTGCAAAAACTGCACTCATACGCGAAAAATGTGGCTGCGAGGATCAAAAAAAGGTCGTCATGACTAACCCCCCTAGGAAAATTTGGCCGCCCACGCGACCCCAGCTGGGGGGGCCTCTACCCCCCTGGCATGACCGACCGCCGACATGTATGATCTACGTTATTTAGTAGTATAATAAACAATTAAGAAACCTGCTACCTCGCTGCTAAATATTATAACGTGCAATTAAATATTGTTACCTGCAACGTCAATAAGCTCCGGATTGGAGTTTATTATATTTAAGTATAAAACTAATGCCGAACAAATTTTAAATGCATTTGATTTAGCTTGTACAATACTAAAAGCCTTGGTCGGCGAATTACCAGCTATAGTATAACAGTGATTGTTGGACTTCAATAACTGAAAATGGAGAAACAAAAAAGAAAACAGCAAGGAAATTCAGAAACAGAATCTTCATGCCTAGCTATGCAATAACTGCTGCTATACTAGTCGCCGCACGATTATAATGCATAAAGGGGCAGAACTTTAGTTAGGCTACCGGAGTCGCAATTTTCAGCTTGAACATAGCCAGAAGTAGTAAAAGGCACACCTAAGGGACTATATCTTTGCGGTAAAATAGCGTAATGGTTTATAGATATTTTTAATACAGCTGCGGATTTGGTACAAAAATTGCGTGTCTTTAGTGAATTTAGTGCACTAAAGGCCCGAGGGTGGTTGGGAATAATCTCAAATCTTTGCCATAAATATGTTTTGCATTGCTATATATACTAGAATACAAGACGTCTATAAACAAAATTGAGAGTTGCTCGGAACATATGTAAGCCATGACTGAGTTGGTGTTGGTTCGCACTGCAGTTTAATGTAGTTTTATTATTTTGACAATAAGAATAAAATTAACATATTGCTTATTATGGGTATTTTTTAGTTTCTGAAGTCCGTAAATTTTTATTTTTATACATATTGCAATTCTGTTCAATGTTGTATGAAATATTTCTCCTGAGAAATACGACAAAACGGCGCTCAACCGAATTTAATTTTAGAAATCTATGCCTCATACTATATACAGGGTGTTTCAGAAGTAACTACCCACACTTTGCCAATCAATATCTTCTGGCGTAATATTTCGCACTGGATGTTTATCGCTGTTTTTAATATTTCAGGTTATTATAAATATATACTGTTTATACCATGGATTCCCCACGACGATTTCTGCCTGAAAAAATCTGTGTTGTAAAACTTTACTATAAATACGGAAATTATACCGAAGTCTCACGACAGTGGAAAAATCAATTCGACTCAATACCACCTACTCGCAACACGATGGCTGATATTATTTCCCGATTCGAGGACACTGGCAGTGTAGCGGAACGGCTGAGGCCGGGTCGTCCAAAGTCTGCCACAAGTTGGAACCAGAAAGCTGCATTAAGCGCTGCTGTATCCAGGAGCCCCCAGAAGTCAACTCGAAGGGCTTCCCGCCCCCCCCCCGCTGGGTATTCCTCATAGTTCCGTTTGGCGCCTTTACAAGGAGCTTAACTGTGCCATAAAGGCTGATGGGTCATATAAGCCGTGATTTATTTGACGGAAGGAAAATGACGAATGCTGATTCTTTTGGCGGGATGGTTCTACAAAATTCATTCAAAATTATTTCACGTTTTTTTCAGTAAAATACTTTAGCAATTTCTAATTTGGTTTCAAACAGTAACATATTTGCATTTTCTCATTAACATATTGTTTTTCATTTTCTCATTCATAATCTTGATGCATAAAATTTATAAACTTTTATACTAACGAAAATTAAAAATATAAAACTCCTGCTCAAAATGATGTTGTTCCTTTTCCAGGTCTCGCAGCTCACCATGGCCTGAGTCCTTGTAGGGCTATTAGGAACTTTACCCTAAACTTCCAGTTGCTTTCGAATTATTGAAAATTTTCCAAAATCGGTTTTAAATTCGTTTCTAAACCAAATTTTTTAAATCGGTTTAAAAGGTTTAAACTTCTAAATTTAAAGTAGATTTAAGACTTTAGGAACTAAATCATACTTGAAGGTATTGTGGCTGCTTGCTCCTTCAACCTTTACTTAGTCTTCTAGCACTTACCTTTTAATTTATGGAACTTTTACGTCTTAAGGTTAGCTTAGTTTTACCCTAACCCCTGTCAACTGAGCCAATCGCCACAGTTATCGGAAAGAATTAGTCTATGGAATTTAGTCTTGGGTCCTACCATGAGCTAACAAAATTACTTCAACTTTTACACGGCAACATTATACCTTGCTTTAAGGATTACTTCGCGTTCCTATGGCTACTTGTATTCCACTTTCTTTAATTACCTTTAGTAAACTGTCTAAGCGATTGAACTCTCAACCCTTAATTTAACCCTAGTATAATTATGATGATAATAATTATTATATGACATTACTTTTCTAGACAATATTTGTAACTATGTAACATTCATGACCATGTTTCGGAATATTATATACTATCCTGCGCTTTTGTCAGGCTTTTGCCAAAACGGTGCGTAACAAATGTTTTTATTATTAATGACTAAGGTATGCTTTGCTATGCCAGCATTTAACTTGGTGTTAACTTTGTTTTAGCTTCAACCCTATGTTAGAGGTTGTCCTTAACCCTAATATATTAGGCCTTCTATGACAATTGCCACAGACACACGGCTACCTAATGAAATTAGTAATGTTTATTCAAATACTATACTGGTCTAGTCCTATAGCTTAATCAAAAATTTTTACACATGGCAACTGATTACTGAATTCTTAAAAGAAAGGCGGTGGTTGTGACAGTTCGCTATGGCGTTACTATCCCATAGCTCTTAAACTCTAATCTTTATGGACTCGTTGCTTTATAGCTTTGGTATATTTAACTCTATAATTTTATAATTCTATTTCGACTTTACTTAACCTGCTGGGTTTAGCCATGCTTTTCTTAACTTTTGTCAACTATCGCAGGTTATAACATGTTGGAAACACAAATACATAAACATACTTAAAAGTTTTCTAAACCGAATAATACTTTGTTTCGGGGAAACAATGTCTACCAAATACCATGAACCCGTCCAAAACCCTTTGTGAAAACTAACTCAATCGTTATCAGACCGGAGTACATTTTTATTTTGGTCGCTCTTCTTTCCTTATTTGCGGTTTGACTAGGCCTGTGTAGCTCAGTTGAGGTTTTACTTCTATGAAGGGGTACGCACCTATCCATTGTTCACCATGTTAGAAATGTCAGCACATATGCTGATAGCAAAGCCGAAAAACGTACACGGGATAGTAGAGTTATGCTGTAGGGCCCGGCCACCCCACCCCCCTGTGACACACGTCATCTAACCATTGGTTATAACTACAAATTCAGCATGCCACATATTTAAACCTTTAACTCCTACAATATTATTGGTTTTCTTGTATTTCGTATTTCTTATATTGCTTTACCTGTATTTTTGTATTGTTCGACAACAATAAATTACGTTTGCATGTATTGTACAAAATATTAAGCGCATAGGTCGGCGAGTGCCCAACTACAGTAAAAATTGCTGGACTTTAATAATTAAAAAAATGGGAAACAAAAAGAAAACATGAACCAAACTCAGAAACAAAATCCTGAGGCTTAGCTATGTAATAATTCGCCGTTATACTAGTTGCCACATGATTATAATGCAGAAAACGTAACGGAAATTTGGCGTCGCAGACTTCAGCCTGGACATAGCCGAGTGTAGTAAAACGCAGAACTATGTGACTATATCTTTGCGGCAAAATAGCATAATGGGTTGTGCTTCTTTGCTATAAGGCTGTGGATTTGGTACAAAAATTGCCTTATTTAATGCACTAGAAAGCCTACCGGTAGTTGGTAATTCGATAATATTGCACAATTGCACTCGTGTTGTTGTTTACTCACTTTGCGAGGAAGCTTATTGTTCGACAATAACAAATTTACGTTTGAATTAATTGTACAAAATAAATTCGGCGAATACTGCACGATTTTACGCGCATTGTTGTTGGCTTGCTTTGCGAGAAGGCTTAAGGATCGAAGAAAAACTTACGAGACAGCTCAATGGTAGTAAACGTGACTTTCCCCCTACCGGTCCGGGTTCATCACCTCGAGGCGACAAATAATTGGTTATCGGCACTCAGAATGTAAATAAATCCAGGGCGGAAAGTGTTAAAACTGGTGATACACGGGTGTTGCAGTTCATATATATATCTAGTCCCTACACTCAACCTTAACTTTTGCTGAAATCTAACTCAAGCAACTATTGTAAAGAATCCAACGGCGGCTACTTAGGAAAAAGCTGCGTGAAACTATAAATAAACCGTACGCGTAGCTGCAGGCGCAGAGAACATAGCAGAGAGCATAATTCTTCTAGCCCAGATCCCAACAATTCCGTATTATCGTATAATATTCATTAATATATTATAGTTAGTTTTTTCCAGCTTATAGTCTTCGCATCACTATATACTTCCAAATTCCACAAGCTTTACGACAAAAGATTCTTGGAATACGTTCTACTCCTGGAAACCGCAAATATGTTTTACTTCAGCTTTCTTGGAAATCTTATTACCGCGAGCAGAACAAAATCCTAGACGCCAAGCTAGTATATGTATTCTTACAATCGTTCGTATTATAGAACGAATCCCGGTGAGTATAGTGTTCAAAAAATCACCACCAGTATCACGCCAGCAATAGTATTAATATTTGAAGTCCTTCAGAATCCTTGTAGTTGAAGTTCGTTGAAAACAAGATTTCTGTTGAAAAGATCGACTGTTGTACAAAACACAGATAATTATACAATGCTGAAATTACTTCTCATATTTGCCTTTGCGCTGCTCATTGTAGCAATTGTTTCGAACGGCGAGAACACAGAAGACGACAAACGAGAGGTAACGTTACGCGAAAGTTATGCGTTTGTGTAAAGTTAGTACGACTGGCTACTGCCGTCACCGATGAAATCTCAGTTAGGTTTAAGACTGGCGACCGCGCCATGAGTGGTCTAAGAATATAGATAAATCTTTTAATGTGGCTGGCGCGTTGATCTTTAGTGAATGTGCCTTCAGAAGTGTACCAAACCTTAGTGGGTAACGCCCACCACGATTCCTCTTATGCGCAGCTATGTTCTCATGTATTATTTAACTTATAAAGATGTTTTCTGGACTTCACAATATGTCAACAAACGCTGGATTCAAATACACGATTTTTATTCACTCTCAACATGCGAACCTAACGTCATTTCGTATACAAGAGCATAATGACCACATTTTCTAAAGCATTGAATCGGAATAATGACGTGTGAAAGCCACATTTCCCAACCGAGTTTGTTAAGGACAGCTGCGATACTAGATGCCGTGATATGTGAAAGTGAGATGCATTTGATCGCAGGTAATTCGTGGTACTCATTGGATTAATCGCTAAAATATTTACGCTTTATTGGAAATCCTTCGTGATCACGATAGCGAAAAAAGTTATCTCGTCAAAGGCAATTGACGGAAGATCCTTGTGTATTTTTCATACCCCTATATTTTGCTTCAACACTAAGTCTTAGATGCTTAGTAAAAACATGACGCGAACAGCTTGTTTAAGTCAAATAGGCTGCCCATGGTAAAGTTTACCTGTAACGCATATGAAGTAGTCATTGCAATTGCTCTATATACCCACATGTGCTAATAATTTAGGATATCTCTATAGGATTTCAGAATTCAGCTAGTTGTGGTCTTTGTGGCTTGTATCTAGCTTAATTTTTTCATGGGCCATACCTTCATAATAGACTATACTTTCATATAGGCTATACTTTTTGTGTAGGCTAAACTGAGTTCATAATAAATTACAATGTAGCTTCGGGCTTTTTAATCCCCAGAGCCTGTAAAAATTTCGTACTGTTTTTGAAACATAACAAGAACACTGATTTGTAGCATCATGCTGCATGTCGAACAGCGCTTGATTACAGAAGCAATCGTTCAGAGGAGGTACGGTATTGCAATCATATGCATACAATCAATACTCGTAAGAGAATATTTAATTTTTTTTGAAACTTCGTACATAGCTTCCACTTAGAGCTTTGTGATTGTACTGGAGCCCGCAGACCACACCAGTTCCACCTCAAATTTTGGGACCGTACGTAACGGCAACCACCGGCTAGCAGATATACACGGGTACCCAAAGCCGTCACCGCTACACGTTTGAGAACTACTGCATTCACATACTTAGGGTGGCAGTATTGTTTGAGAATCTTAACCTACTGTTAAATTAACTTTCATATATAAAATGAAAAATATTTTTTACAAATATATTGTGTAACTTATTTTTGATGTTTCGGAGTTCCACGATTATAACTTGTGGAAGCTTTTATTATTGTTTTAAATTCATTTCCAAAGACGTTTTAGCCCACCTTCATAAAACTTTATAAATTTTTTACACCATTTAATATAGATTGAGATAATAATCGTGTTTAACCAATTTTTCCATTAAAAGTAAATGAATGACACTGCAATTGAGGATGAACTTTAGGTCACTATGCCGAAAGAACGTCGGAAAATTTCCAAAAAATCTGAATTAATATCTTTTGCATAAATTAAACTTTACACAGTGAGAAACTATATTTGAAAAGTTTTCATTAAATGCCAAAATATTGAAACATAATATGGAAAAATTTGTTTCATTATCAATAAACGTTTCATTGTCAGTAAAAATTTGTTTCATTATCTGTAAAAAAATTTGTTTCATTATCAGTAAACGTTTCATTATAAGTAAAAATTTGTTTCATTATCAGTAAAAAATTTGTTTCATTATCAGTAAACGTTTCATTATAAGTAAAAATTTGTTCCATTATCAGTAAACGTTTCATTATCAGTAAACGTTTCATTATCAGTAATAAGTTATTTCATTATCAGTATAAATTTGTTTCATTATCATTGCTCTTTACTTATAAAGTTATATCCTGCGAAAACAGAAACAGACAAAAGACACAATCTTCCGGACACAACCTTTTCATCTGTTTAGTTGGTATTGGGCGTTTGAAATAACAGCAATAACCCGGGCTAAAATTTTTATTTCGGTTTTTAAATAGCTATTTTCTCTTGGAAGAAAAGTGTGCTAAGATCATATAACGCTCTGTGCATTCGAGAGATGTTTTGGGTTTTGGACAGTTCATTGAAATATAGGAGTTTGCTACGAAAATGCATCATGTTCCCGGTCATATAACCATTTCAGTGTGAGTCACCGCTTAAAACTCAAAAATTTGAATTAACTTTACTGTAGAATGGTTTTAGTGAATGATCATAAGCCACCGATATAGCTTTACAAAACTCGACGGTATTAAAATTTTGAAAAGGTCTTCGCTACGGGCCTACTGGAAGTGGACAGGCTTGTGATTTGTGTGGGTACCAGTGGGCTCAAAAATTAAGCGTTTTTGCACGCGAACAGCTCTGTTTCCGCTTGCGAAAGTATACTAATTAAAATGGTTGTTTTAGTTGTTAAGTTTCACATGGAAAATTTCCAAGCTGAGAGTACGATGCTTGCAAAATAACCCATTATCTCCAAATTACAGGTCAATTTCAATGGTATTAAAAATTTTAATTAAACAAAATTGTATATACTTTTCTTGTTCAGTAATTAATGATACAGCCGTGCATTCTAGTTGATGACCTATACTGGTCAATAGATTCCGTGATGTTTTAAAAGATAAAAATTTTATTTTCCAATAACAAAAGTCTCTACGCGGC
>JASANE010017445.1:0-55225 GCA_030248225.1 Trileptium ribeirensis
ACATTATGTTAACGTTCGAGCATATTGTAACATAATCAATTAAATCATTATCAAATAATTATAAAAACTCAAATCGTTAATATATAACGTGAATAATGTTAATCCAAGAATATTGCCTTGAGGAGCACCAGATAGAACGGGTTTAGTAATTTCAATAGCGGTTGTTCATTTTAATCCGAAACTTCCTGTTTGATAAAAAGCTGTTTAACCAAGTTAGATATTCGAAGACCCGAAAGCTTATACACGAGTTTCGTGTGGGAAACGGTGTCGAACGCCTTCGCAAAATAAATATAAGCTACGTCCACTGATAGATTTGTGTCTATATCGTTTAGACGGTCTAGATTAATTGAGTGCTAGTGGACCGTTTAGCGATAAATCTATGTTGATTTTGAGATAAAATACTTGATGTTTTGACGTGATTTAGCAAGCACTCATTAATGATCCGTTCCATGATTTTGCAGAAGTTTGAGACCAACGACACCGGACGGTAACTTAAGGGGTCCATGGGGTCTCTTTTTTATATATTCCGATCACATAGGCGCATCGCCACATATGTGGTACGCAACCAGTGATAAAAAGCTGCTCGAAAATGCGCGCGAGTAGAATACTGATTGCGTCTACCACTTTGCGCAAAAGGAACTGCGTAAAGGTATCTGGTGCATGACTATGCTTAGGTTTTAACTCTCTTATATATAAATTGAACATCGTAAGGTGTAAACTGCACCCACGTCAACTGATGAATGATATTTTGTAAACGTTAGAAAAGTGTTGACAGAGATTGAATAGATGCCTTGAAAGGCGTTAGGTAGGATCTCCGATTTAGTTGGATCGTCCGCAGCAATTCCTGCACTAGGCAATTTCAGTACACTTATGCCACTCGAGTTGAGCTACGCCTTTTTACGTAACTGTACAGGGCATTTGGGTTTTCAAAATCTAAGATATCTTTTTCTTCCCTTACTCTTAGTTTCCTAACGGCTTGACTGTAATTCTTGGCAGCTCTTCTGTACTCTGAAATATCTCCTGATTGTTTACCTAATTTTCACAGCACTAATTTACTACAACGGAGTTTTTTTATACAATCCGGGCAAGCTTTGTTTTTCCAGTACGGTATGACTCGTTTGGGCACATATAGATCACATGCGTATAACATTATATATTATAAAATATCAACCAGTTATCATTTACATTAATGACAGAGTGTAATAATGAGTCCCAATTAATTGAAATAAAAAAGTCGTTGAGACTTTTAAAGTTAGAATTTTTAAAGTCGAAGTTGTCTTTGAGCGGAATTTGATTGGAATTTGCGGCTCGTGGCCATATCATGAAATCAATGTGATATTATATTTTAGAACCTTTTTGTGTCGGCCCTAAACAAGTGCTGAAAAATTCCAGACTGAATCATACAACATATTATATTAGCAATAGTACGCAATTCACATGAGTTGATTGAAATATTGTTAGGCAGGTTCAGACATTGCTTTATGATCAACGTAACTTTAGAGTTGAAATCGAAATTTGCCACGCTTAAATATCCAACCTTCTACGTCGTTCGCCTAAGCTAAGCTCACTATGTGATTCATACACTAAGACAGAGCAAAAGTCGGGCTCCTCCAATGCGCCAAGCTGTAATTTTTTAACGGTATAACGTCCGGCTTCTAACGGTGCCATAGATCACTACACCCATTATTCAAAACTCTTCATGTCGATGCAAAATTGTTGCGGTTACGTCTAGGAGATTTTAGCCTCTAACATCATCACACAGCAAACTAAAATCTTTTATAGTTGTCCGTTTGATATGTTAGCCTCTTACTGGTAACTGGTAGTCATTAAAGACTTTTAGTTGGAGGCAAATCTTTCCCTGCAACTAGTCATAAACGACTAAACTTTTCTGCCGCGTATCTGTATGAAATTTAAATCTCTCGGAATGATTTATTAGAAGCAAATATATTTGTTAGATTTCCATTAGAAAATACAATATAATGCAGAAAGCCCTAATAGATTTTAGTGTCTTACCGACGAAAGCCTTACAGACTAAACTTACTGGTTTGTGCCGGAATTTTTATGTGAAACCTGCATAAACAGGTCATCTATAACCAGTGGCATTCATGTGAAGCGAACAGAGAAAGCAGTTACTCCATAAAAAGTTTCTTCAGTCTATTAGTTTTAGGCTATTAAATCATTTGAAGTAAAAAACAGGCGTACTTATAGAGGTCGCTATTGCACTTACTCCATGCTGCTGTTTGTATTCTGTCGTTGGTGACGTCACAGTAGATGTTAAACATGGAACAGCGCCATTCATTTTTGGAAGCTTTTGTAGCATTTTTTTACGTCTCATGGGCTTACTAAATCGCAGAGCTATAACTTATCAAAGATTGCTGTATGGATTGGCAAAAATGACGTCTTACGACCTGTTAACCGCTCAGCCATTCGTTTAATGTCTGGCAGTACCATTCTATGATACAGGTCACCTGCCACTTTTACTGAGCCGTAACTGGATCTAAATAATATGCTAGCAGTATAGGGAATGATTCATCTGTTTTCTGTGAAGAAAATTGGCGTAGAAAATGTATGGTCAGCAATCAAACCTAGGGCCTTCTACACGTTTGTCATTTTCTTTCCGCATTATAGCGTTGAAACTTGAACTTCGTAGTGATCGGCGCGGGCCAACTTGAAAATATTACAGAGCCAGAAGAGCTGCCAAGAATTACAGTCAAGCCGTTAGGAAACTAAGAGTAAGGGAAGAAAAAATATCTAGACTTTTGACCAAACCCAAATGCCCTGTACAGTTACGTAAAAAGGCGTAGCTCAACTCGAGTGGCATAAGTGTACTGAAATTGCCTAGTGCAGGAATTGCTGCGGACGATCCAACTAAATCGGAGATCCTACCTAACGCCTTTCAAGGCATCTATTCAATCTCTGTCAACACTTTTCTAACGTTTACAAAATATCATTCATCAGTTGACGTGGGTGCAGTTTACACCTTACGATGTTCAATTTATATATAAGAGAGTTAAAACCTAAGCATAGTCATGCACCAGATACCTTTACGCAGTTCCTTTTGCGCAAAGTGGTAGACGCAATCAGTATTCTACTCGCGCGCATTTTCGAGCAGCTTTTTATCACTGGTTGCGTACCACATATGTGGCGATGCGCCTATGTGATCGGAATATATAAAAAAGAACCCCATGGACCCCTTAAGTTACCGTCCGGTGTCGTTGGTCTCAAACTTCTGCAAAATCATGGAACGGATCATTAATGAGTGCTTGCTAAATCACGTCAAAACATCAAGTATTTTATCTCAAAATCAACATAGATTTATCGCTAAACGGTCCACTAGCACTCAATTAATCTAGACCGTCTAAACGATATAGACACAAATCTATCAGTGGACGTAGCTTATATTTATTTTGCGAAGGCGTTCGACACCGTTTCCCACACGAAACTCGTGTATAAGCTTTCGGGTCTTCGAATATCTAACTTGGTTAAACAGCTTTTTATCAAACAGGAAGTTTCGGATTAAAATGAACAACCGCTATTGAAATTACTAAACCCGTTCTATCTGGTGCTCCTCAAGGCAATATTCTTGGATTAACATTATTCACGTTATATATTAACGATTTGAGTTTTTATAATTATTTGATAATGATTTAATTGATTATGTTACAATATGCTCGAACGTTAACATAATGTTATTAGCCGATGTTAAATTATACATAACGATCCCAGAAGAAAATAGCCAAGTTGCTAAAACTAATATGCAAAATGCACTAAACCGAATTTCGGAGTGGTATAAAAATGGCAACTTACGATATCGGTTTCAAAATGTAAAATTTTGCACATAGAGCGTGAACCCACATTTCTCATACAACCTATCAGGAAACACTATACCACACAACGAAATATGTCGCGATCTCGGAGTATCCATCACTAAAGACTTAAAATTCAAGCATCATTGCAGAGATATAATGAGCAAAGCATGCCGAATATCTAATATACTTTTCCGCTGTTTCTTAACTTCTGATTTTGAAGTACATCGTAGTGCATATGTTTACATATGTTCGACTAATACTGGAATACACGTCTCCCGTTTGGTCACCCGCGTATTCACAAGATATCGATATCATAGAGCGCGTCCAACGCTACTACACAAGGCGTCTATATGACTGTTGCGCGCTGACTACAGCGCAGCACAATGAAATACTAATATTTCTCGATCTAGAACCACTTGACCTAAAGAAGACTACATTTCGACCTTATTGCAATTTTCAAAGTTGTCCACAATGAATACGATTCAATTTTAAAACTAGCCCTATTACCGAAACGCGAACCCGTGGCCACAATTGCAGAATATATAAACCTGCGTCCATAACCAACGAACTACACCATATATTTCCAATGCGGGTAATAAAATATTGGAATGCCTTACCGTCAACAATAGACGGAATACCTTTAGTTACGGCTTCAAGTTCAAAACTGTTTGAAACACTACTAGGTAAAGTAGATTTTGCAAATAATTTAAAATACGATTGAAATTTATAGTTGATAAATGGTGGCACTGTCCCACATCAGGTTATTTATGTTTGTCCTAGTAAATACTGATTTATAAATATGTATTGCGATCTGGCCAGTAAAATCAAAATGTAGGAATTTTTTTAAGTACTACTCAATCAGGTTAATATAACATCTTTTAAATTACTACGGATATATAGGTAGATGTAAGAGGCGAGGTTTTACCTCCTTTCTGCCCTTACGTTATTCATTTCCTTAAGTAAATTCTCTATCTTTTATAAACATGTGTGGCAATGTTCTGCGAACGCTAGTAAGCATGCTGTGCGGACGACGGTGAATGAATTCTCATTCTTAAGCCGTATTAACGCGTTTCAGAAGCAGAACACTGCAGTAAATGTTAAGTCTCGCGCGTACCATAGGAAGTGAATAAATTTGTATTATATTGTATTATTAGAACAATCTACAACAATAATGTAAAACTATGATCCGATATGTGCATTAATCAACTGCGAAGTTATATCTGTACAACATCACATAAATCGTATCACATAAATGTACGTCGCAACCGTCAGCCTCGCATATTCTTTTGCATCACAAGTTATACGTTTTTTTAGTTGCGTGTTGTAACAAAATTCGTATATAAGGTTACGAATATATGTGACAATGTTCAAATATTACGATAAGCTCACGTGAGAGTAACAAGTTGGCAACGCTATATATAAATGCTTATGCGTTATAACGTAGCAAAGTTGTTACACATAATCCGCTTTGCGTAACAACTCACGAAAGTTGTAATATACCATCGACCGCAATGTTCGTATACACGTGGGTGCAAACGCTGACGATATCGGTCGACTAAAGTGCGCATATTTCCCTGTGAATAACGAATGTCTCAAATTTTACATCCTACTAGAATGGTAGAAATATCCTGGATCCATGTATAAAGTAGTTGTTTTTTCTAAGCCCACCGCAATGTTAGGTAGGGGTAGTTGGAAACGCTACTATGTTTACAGTGGGTATTCAGTAGTGATTATTTGATTGAGTGATGATTAGTTGGTTGAAGGTTTACCGACGAGAATGGTTTGGGCCATGCACGAAGTTACTGGAATACCAGTCGACGAAATTATGGAAAAAATCGGACGAAGCTTCTACGAATTCATTCAAACATATCAATACGAAAAAATTCTACGTGTTCTTGGACGTAATTTTACGGATTTTCTCAACGGATTAGATAACCTCCACGAGTACATTCGGTATGTTTTTAGTCACGTTATGTCACATTGAATATTGATAATGTTCTTAGGGAACAAGGGGTTAGAATGATCTATTTGTGATTGATTGATCAATTGAATTTATCTCAAATAAGTTTCACCAAAAAGAAAAAACGTACAGTGACTATATCATAGAGATGGGAACATAGTCACTAGCTAGGCATGATGTGTGAAATACCTACGTTCTGCCTGCAAGAGGGGTCGAGCCTAGTGTACCTGAAAAACAGGAGCAGGCTCTTAAAAACTCTTCTGAAATAACAAACATAATTATAATAACTGACGTACAACAGTACAATTGTCTGCAAACAAAAAGGATAGCAGAGATTACCTCGGCTCGGCTTTTAGAAGCAACGAATTATATATAGTTTTTTTCGGTGATTTTATATTATCTTATGTACTCTCTAATATAAGATAATTTAATAATAACAAAGTTTTATCATAGAGAGCCTAGCTGTAGTTTTTAAAGAGCCGAACGGAACCTGTTTACATCGAGAGCCAAGCACAGACTAAACATGCTTCAGAAAAAGCCGAGCCTGAGCCTGAAAATCTGGCGCGTTCTCACGTCTATTATATCAGAACATTCGAATAGTAACAAACAGACTTGAAGCGATGGGGCAATAGATGGATCCACCCATGTGCCAGCACAAGTGCTCTTGTTCCAAAAGAGAACTATCACATTCATTTTGCTAGTTATGTAAACAAATATGAGCCGTGAAATTTTAGAATCCTCCGATTAGTTGCTCTGGTGTAGGTTTCACAGAAAAATGAGTGCAAAAAGTAGACAGTTTTGATTTTAACACCCGTTTACAAGAAACTAAAATCTGTAATGGTTATATGATATTTTAGTTTCTTGCAAACGGCTGCTACAGATTTTTGTCTTTAATGCCTGTTTGTTTGATATTTAAATCTCTAACATCTCTTTGTAAACCTGCATGGCTTTGTGAAACCTGCATTGTGAAACCTGCATGGCTAAGGCCCTGTTCACAAATATTAATTATTTCAGTTAAACTGATAGCTCGTCCATTCTAAACCACATGCAGAAAATTCATTGAGATAAATCAAGCTAGCTAGTATGATGTATGTCACCAATGCTCGAAATAGCGAACGACTTCTATGAAACATTATCCTTCGCTATACCGACCGCCCTTGTACAATAATTTAAAAAAAGTTTATACAAAATGTGACAAATCAAATACTGTGGATTTGAAAATGTCCAATGTATTTGCGATTGAGTCGGTTTTCGATTTTACTTGTGCATGAGTCCACTTCAGGTGCGTATATTAAGGTTGTTATTTTGTCAAAATCAAAAATTGATTCTAGTATAAATTCCCGTTCTCCTTTTTTCATTGGTATTCGCATTTTTGTACACGCGAACATGAGATATACTAATGGAATTTGCGTTCGTGCATATTTGTTCATTTCGCACGTTTGTCCGCGTTCATCAACGCGTTCATCGCTTTTACGACGGTAACCTGATTTGACAAAAGAACAACCCAAGCATACGCACCTAATTTGGACTCACAAATTAATATATCTGAAACCGCTGACGTACAAATATGCCGTATGCACATTATAAAATCTAGTGAGAGGGCTTAGGCTTGGATAAACCAATATGTAGACTGAGACTGTCAACAACGTTTGAATTATAGGATCCAAAATTGATACAGATGCAGGTGTATGACGTTCAAGACTGCTAATTATTTAACGAGCTGATGCAATTCAATTTCCAAGACGACTCATTCCTGTGACATGAAGCTAAACTATATATGCTCTAGGTCCGCAGTTACATAGGGTGTAGCTGAGTCTTCAAGGTTGAGGCCTTCAGCCTCTGGTAGGGTCAGCCGGTCGGCGGGGGTGGGTGGTTGGGGCATGCGGGACTTCGACGAATATGAGTTCAGCGAGTAGGAGGGCCGGGGCTTCACGCTAACGAGCGGGTCCGAGCCTCATTGGACGCAACTCCACCACCCCCTACAATTATGAGCATGTATATAACTAAACAGAGCATTCCAGTTTTGTCAGTGTTATATAGAGTCGATGAATGTCGATCCCGCTGAAGAGTATGACAATCTTTAGCTTTTACAGCTAACGTCCTCGGTACATCGCGGTCGTTTTCGACCTTAACCCGGTATGTTTATAATCCACGTTTTCGAGCATAAACGTGACTGCACCACCGTTTTCTTGATCAACAAATTTAGGCTCCCGGCATGTGCTTGTCTAAAATTCATATAATTGAGAAAATAATTTTCCATAATTTTTTTTAATTATATGAACTTATTTGTCACGAACATAGCATGGGTTGTGATGTTTGTGATTGACAAAGTGAGCCATAAGTCTAGGCTAGTAATATCGAAAATGACCGCGATTTTCAGCAGCCGTTGACAGTGATCGAGAACACAGCTATAATGTGAAGAGCGTCACCTTACTTAACAGAGTAGACTATCACCGGCGCTTAATATAACAGCACGAAACCAGTGTTATTTCGGCAAAAAATAACTAAGTTACGTGTCATTACTTGATCTTTCATGAATATATACGAAAAAGTGATAAATTAATGAAGATAATTGGTGATAATCAAATGCTAATACGACAGTGTCCAAAATTATTATGGCCTGTAAAACCGTGCCAAAAAATAAACTGGTTCCACTTTTGAAACGTTCATTGTGCGTAGACAAGTTTTTATCGTTCTGCATGCTATACTCGGCGACGGTATGGAGCGAATTTTAAAAAAAGCCCTATATTAAAATCGTAAATTTTTGTCATTTTGTGACGGCCAGAAAAGAAAAAACAAAAAAAGATATTTTTTTATAAATTTGTAAAAAATGCTATATTAAAATGGTAAATTTTGGTCATTTTGTGACGGTCAGAAAAAAAGAAACATAAAAAATGCTATATTAAAATGGTAAATTTTGGTCATTTTGTGACGGTCAGAAAAGAAAAACAAAAAAGATATTTTTTTTATAAATTTGTAAAAAACGCTATATTAAAATGGTAAATTTTGGTCATTTTGTGACGGTCAGAAAAGAAAAACAAAAAATATTTTTTTATAAATTTGTAAAAAAGCTCTATATTAAAATCGTAAATTTTTGTCATTTTGTGACTGACAGAAAAGAAAAACAAAAAAACATATTTTTTAAATTTGTACAGTCTTCAAATTCAGTAGAGTATGGAAATAAATCAACATTTATGACTGCTCTTCTCTCAGCATGAAACATATAATAATGGAAGGATCGATGACGACATATTATGAAATGACATTAAAATTTACGTATAAAATGCGTTTGTTACTTGAAAGTTTATTGTTACCTTGGAAATCACTACAAAAGCTTGAATGAAAGGGCTCAAATTGAAATTACTAGAATCAAAAAAAAATTATATGACTGCATAACCAGAAAGCAGCTTGAACCTGAGAAGGACAGAAGCAACACGTGAGAGTATTAAACTAAATACTGCCAAAATTTACAAAAACTATATCGCATCACTGAGGTATCATATACTCACAGGAAAAAGCCTGGAGAATACACTTGTTTTCTTTTTATCAATAGTTTTCCAATGATTTTGACAACAGTTAGAAGCGTGGCTGTCACAGTTTGGACCGACATTTTTACTGTTAGGTTTACCATGGGTAATAGCAACCAACCATTAATTGTTCCTCTGCTGCGGCCTAACCTTTGAGTAAACAAAAACAACTGCAGCAACAATCTTCATGATTTTTCATTGTTTGAAAAAACTAAAGACCCATCGGTTGGGATATAAGGAGTGGTGCAAATCGTCTTTCCAAATGTAGTCGTTTTGATTTTTGGCTCTAACCGCAAAATTCGGGTAGCTAACTTTCAGTGACAGGACACGATTTTTAAAAGGTGGCCGAATGGTCTATCGCGCTTTGTTTGATTGTGATAAAGGGGAAAAACTGGTGTTACACTTCATTGGCAAAATAAACAAAAGTACTTGTACATTCAGTGCTATTTTTTTAGATTCAGCTGCGCTAATTTGCAACCACCGTTTTTTATTGTGAAAACGACAGTAAAACCGATGTCGTGCTGCAATGGCAAAGTATAGAAGCTTCTCATGCATTCACTTCTGTTTTTTTCTTGAAACCACATTCATTATATTGTGGAAAAAGAGTTAAATTGGTGTTGCAGTTCATTGACTAATTAGACAAAGCTACTTATGCATTCACTCCTACTATTTCAGATTCAGCTATCCGGATTTGAAACCACAGCCATTTTCTTGTGAAAAATGTAGTCCAACCAGTATTACACTTAACTAACAAAGTAAATATATGTACTTGTGCACTCAGTCCTATTTTTTTCAGATTCAGTTACCCAAATTTGAAACCACCGTCGTTTTATTGCGAAAACGAAAGTAAAACCGGTGTAACGCTTCATTATCGAAGTAAACGAACTGGCTTTCTCCACTACGTCCGTGGTCAAATTGTAGCTATAGCAAAGGTTAATAATATAGTACTACTAAATATTTCTGGTTATGTAAACGTGTAAACATAACAAGGTGTGTTCACACGTTCATTTTCAGTTCAAAACGAGAGGAACAAAATATGATTCGAATCTGCCGAAACTCAAACCAATTTTTTTTCAATTTCCGATTGGTCTATTTCGTTTGTATAAACTTTTAAAGAATATTATGTTTTGGAATTGATATGTTAAAGCAAATCATGGATCGAACTAAACCAAACAAGATGTCGTTCAAAAGTTAAAATTAGAATAAGGCAAGAAAAGAAAAATTCTCTTCAGCTTGTGAACAGAATTTGTTTCTGCTGTTGGGCACAAAATCCAGGTCTAAAAATTTGAACCTGAAAACGCACCTTAAATTAGCATTTCATCTCTAAGTTTATAATAAATGGAGTAAGGAATATAGCTAGATTTACATAACTTTTCATCACAGCTGGCGATAATATTCTATAGGACGTCCAATAAGTAACGCCTCAACCTCAAACCGTAGCTGAGACTGACATAATATGCTTACAACCTTTATACTTTCAGGAACTATAACCGAACATACTATAAATATCTAGTTACAACAAAATGTTTGATACTAGACTTAATTTAGCTGATCGCATTACTGCGATAAGACTGTATTCAGCTAACCAAAATAGTCAAATGAGGGATAATAGTCCCAGACCCCATATCATAAAATTATTGAGTCGATTAATAAAAGGTTTTATCTAACACGTTCTGTAGCTGACTTGCCACGAACAGAGCGACCACTTACGGCATCTTGTGATGCTACGATAACTGATATTTTCATCATTTTGATAATAGTCCGACTAATAGCGCTGTTGAAATCGGCATCAGCAAATTGACTGTTTTCGGAATTGTTAAAAGTGTGAGTCTAAAACCATTTAGACGGACCATAATTCATTCTCTGAATGACGGTGATTATGATCGCAGAATTCAATTATGCGAAAAACTGCTACAGTGTTTTGACGATGAAACTGACTTAGCTGACTAAGTCATTCGATCCGACGAAAGCAATTTTGAACTTAACGGCCCCGTAACCAGAACAATTGTTTTTGTTCTCCAGCAGAAAACCCACATAAAACTATGGAACACCACATGAATGCGTCTGGTCTAACAGTATCAGTCGACTTGTGTTCTGGTGGATTTTCTGGGCCAGTCTTTTTCGATAGTGCTGTGAATGCAGAATACTATCTAGTGATGCTTCGAAATCAATTTTGTCCTAATATTCAACATTTACCATATATGGACAGGCATCACTGTATGCAGGATAGCATTTTGCAATTGCAGCGCGCCGTTGGTTGGATTAAACCTTTCCTAACCGTTGGCTGGAACCTGAGACCCAGCCGAATAGCAGGCTCGTTTTCCCTACCCCTCCTGACTCTTCTATTTTTGGAGTATGGAAAGAGAAGATATACAAACAGCACATCCCAAACCGTGTTGCGCTTGAAAAATGATATATCGGAGGAGCTCTTTCTTCTGGAGCCTGATATGGATCAAAAAGTCTGCCGAAGTGTGCATATTCGACTTGAAGAATGCATTGACCTTGGAGGTGCCTAGGTTCTCATTTAGGGTAAGTGTTATTCATCAGAAATCTAAGTTATATATGATAGTATATACGTGTATACAAAAACGCTTTTAGATATGTTTATTACTTGGTATGCTGGTTCACTTTAATTCTGAGGCGTTACTTGTGGGACTCCCTTTATGTGTAGAGCGTGTCGCGTAGGTTAGGATCAGCAGAGCAATCGGTTCAGCAGATCGTGATTAATTTATAATCAATCTCCAGCCTTTACGAAATATGTATTTATACCCTATATAAAAACCTAAACGTTATACCATTTGGCCCATTTTATATATGATTTAAACACAACTGTTGTATTACGACATTGTAGATTTAACTACAGTGAAAAACTCCAACTTAAACTGATTGCTAGGTTGGAAAAAACCGTATAAAAAGTATATGATCGGAAGTGAAGTCAACGTTAACCATGCATTGTATATATTCTGGCTTCGAACATGTTTTCATTAGTTAGCTAATTATATAAAAATATACTTTGTTTCATTAATGCGGCGTTTACGTTATAAATTGTCCGGCATACTGAAGTTTTGTCTACCCGTGGTGTATCTGCCACCGTCCAAGATATGCTGTTTGATACACTATAGTATGCTGGACAGTATTTTCACATAGCATATATAGCTAGTGTTGTGGCTTTAGGGACATGGTGTACGCTACACCATTTTAATTTGATTTAATAGTGTATGGTGCTTGTAACAGCATATTATTGCCTGTGTTTTTAAATAGTGTTTTGGACGCCGTGAAGATCAACTTTTCTATATAAGGAAATTTTTTGTTGGACGCTTTAAAATATAACGAAAAGACGTTCTGGGTTTCATACGCTGATGACAAACATCAGTTAACATAATAAATATCAGCCATCGGAGGGGGTAGATATGCCAAGGGGGTAGAAATACAATAATTATTTGGTAGAAATACAATAATTAGGGGGGTAGAAATACAATACCTTAGAGGGTAGACATACCACGGCGGTAGAAATACAATACCTTAGGGTGGTAGAAATACAATACGACACCGGACGTTATAACGTTAGAAACAAGAACCGCTTAGAGCGGGGGTTGGGGGGGAAGGCCGCAGCCTTCTGACATAGGCTTTGTACATGGCTCATATAGGAACCTTAGCTTAGGCAATGACTAAGGGTTAGGCTCAGTATATCGAGGACTGTATGACATGCATTATACTTCGGCCCCTATGCTTATCTCAGGGACTACCGCCCATCAAGCCCCTTCGCATTAAGCTGCTTTTATGTACAGTAACTTCTCTCAGGGTTATTTGAGCCCAAATTGCAATGAAAATCGAGGCTGAGTAGAAACATGCCAATAGTCGTTACGCAACTGTTGGTACAGTCGCTCAATGCCACCCAAAAAACTAGTGCTTAGCAATCTTCCAATGCAATAAAGTTTAAAAAACGTCTATTCACGGTTTGCGATTACTACCCTAAAACTGTGGTTTCATTTCATATATAATTATAAATACTTAGATTATCGTGTGAAGATGACTACTTTTCAATGCTAAAGCAAAACTGTCAAATTCATATTTTGCATTTTATTTAACTGTACGAGGAAGACTATTCAGAATTAGCTAGGCTATTGCTAACACCATCCAAAGCTAGGCTGTTACGAACACCATCAATCTCTTAACACTATGTTGGTACACGTGTATACTATTTCACGGTATGCATTAGGCTACTGGTAGACAAAACTTCCACATGCCGGGCAATTTATAACGTAAACG
This sequence comes from Trileptium ribeirensis, assembly GCA_030248225.1. NCBI lineage: Eukaryota > Metazoa > Nematoda > Enoplea > Enoplida > Thoracostomopsidae > Trileptium > Trileptium ribeirensis. The sequence continues at coordinate 13,566 of JASANE010017445.1, forward strand.
CCGCATAAATATACTATGGCTCACGATATAGAGTGGGTAACCCCCTATGAGTCTAATGCCACTAGGTTGTCATTATTCCCATGAAAGCTCCGCCTCGTCTCCCCTGCATCCCTACTTTTTATATAATTAACTAATTATATAAAAATAAACTTTGTTTCATTAAATATACCATGGGTCACGATATAGAGTGGGTAACCCCCTAATGGTCTAATACCTCTACGTTGCCATTATCCCCATGCAGGCTCCGCCTCGTCTTCCTCCCCTCGCCGCTTTTTTATATAATTAACTAATTATATAAAAATAAACTTTGTTTTATTAAATATACCATGGGTTACGATATAGAGTGGGTAATTCCGTAGGGGTCTAATGCCTCTATGTTGCCATTATCTTCTTGCAGGCTCCGCCTCGTCCCCCCTCCATCCCTCCCTCCCGGATTTTTATATAATTAACTAATCATATAAAAATAAACTTAGTTTCATTAAATATACCATGGGTCACGATATACAGTGCGTAACCCCCTAATGGTCTAATACCTCTACGTTGCCATTATCCCCATGCAGGCTCCGCCTCGTCCCCCTTCCCTGCCCGCTTTTTATATAATTAACTAATTATATAAAAATAAAATTTGTTTCATTAAATATACCATGGGTCACGATATAGAGTAGGTAACCCCCTAATGGTCTAATACCTCTCGTTGCCATTATCCCCATGCAGGCTCCGCCTCGTCCCCCTTCCCTCCCCGCTTTTTATATAATTAACTACTTATATAAAAATAAAATTTGTTTCATTAAATATACCATGCGTCACGATATAGAGTGGGTAACCCCTAAGGGTCTAATGCCTCTACGTTGCCATTATCGATGCAGGCTTTGCCTCGTCCCTCTTCCCTCCCCGCTTTTTATATAATTAACTAATTATATTAAAATAAACTATGTTTCATTAAATATACCATGGGTCACGATATAGAGTGGGTAACCTCCTATGGGTCTAATGCCTCTACGTTGCCATTATCCCATGCAGGCTCCGCCTCGTCCCCCTCCCTCCCCGCTTTTAATATAATTAACTAATTATGTAAAAATAAACTTTGTTTCTTGAAATATACCATGGGTCACGATATAGAGTGGGTAACCCCCTATGGGTCTAATGCCACTACGTTGCCATTATCCCCGTGCAGGCTCCGCCTCGTCCTCCCTCCCCGCTTTTTATGTAATTGACTAATTATATAAAAATAAACTTTGTTTCATTAAATATACCATGCGTCACGATATAGAGTGGGTAACCCCTAAGGGTCTAATGCCTCTACGTTGCCATTATCCCATGCTGGCTCCGCTCGTCCCCACCTCCCTCCCCGCTTTTTATATAATTAACTAATTATATAAAAATAAACTTTATTTCATGAAATATCCATGGGTCACGATATAGAGTGGGTAACACCCTATGGGTCTAATGCCTCTACGTTGCCATTATCCCTGTGCAGGCTCCGCCTTGTCCTCCCTCCCTCCCCGCTTTTTATATAATTAACTAATTATATAGAAATAAACTTTATTTCATGAAATATCCATGGGTTACGATATAGAGTGGGTAACACCCTATGGGTCTAATGCCTCTACGTTGCCATTATCCCTGTGCAGGCTCTGCCTTGTCCTCCCTCCCTGTCTCCCCGCTTTTTATATAATTAACTAATTATTTAGAAATAAACTTTGTTGCATTAAATATACCATGGGTCACCATAGGGAGTGGGTAACCCCCAAGGGTGTAACGCCTCTACGTTGCCATTATCCCACGCAGGCTCCGCCTCGTCCCCCTCCCTCCCCGCTTTTAATATAATTAACTAATTATGTAAAAATAAACTTTGTTTCATGAAATATACCATGGGTCACGATATAGTGTGGGTAACCCCCTATGGGTCTAATGCCACTACGTTGCCATTATCCCCGTGCAGGCTCCGCCTCGTCCTCCCTCCCCGCTTTTTATGTAATTGACTAATTATATAAAAATAAACTTTGTTTCATTAAATATACCATGCGTCACGATATAGAGTGGGTAACCCCTAAGGGTCTAATGCCTCTACGTTGCCATTATCCCATGCAGGCTCCGCTCGTCCCCACCTCCCTCCCCGCTTTTTATATAATTAACTAATTATATAAAAATAAACTTTATTTCATGAAATATCCATGGGTCACGATATAGAGTGGGTAACACGCTATGGGTCTAATGCCTCTACTTTGCCATTATCCCTGTGCAGGCTCCGCCTTGTACTCCCTCCCTCCCCGCTTTTTATATAATTAACTAATTATATAGAAATAAACTTTGTTTCATTAAACATACCATGGATCACCATAGGGAGTGGGTAACCCCTAAGGGTGTAACGCCGCTACGTTGTCATTATTTCCGTGCAGGCTCCGCCTCCTTTCCATCACCCTCTCTTCAACGCCAGCTCGCGGAACTATGCAAAACGTAGCAAAATAGGCAAACATTGTGGTAAACCAGGGAAAAATACGCGGAGATACTCGGACGGAATCCCACCCCCGCCCCAGACCCTTCCCCCAGGACCCCCTTCCCAGACGACCGTATGCCCCCGAAGTTGCGACGCATCTTTGACACCTATGGAATATATGTACATTTATTTTTCACTGCTTTACTTACTTCTTACTAGTAGAGTCTAAGGAAAAGTTTCACAAATGTTTTTCGAATTCGAAAATATTTTGTCTTCTGCTGGGAGACTTGTAATATCAATAAATCAGTTTCTAATTTCAAACACACATTACATCATAACTGAAGATTAACAAGGACCATGATAAATAAATATATATAAGGACCCATATATATATGGCTATTAGGCAAATAAAATTTACTATCAGATAACATTGGGTATCTATTTGGAAAAGAAAAACGAAAATACCACTGTATACACACATTGTGGGAGAAGCTGCCATCGGGTTACTTAATTTTTCTATTTGTAAGAGTTACATAATGGTAACAGGAGCCAAAAACTTTCCAGCTGTTGGTCGATTTCGCACATATGCTGCTTTTAGTTTATCGACTTCGGGCGGATCGAGAGATCATTCAGTCTGGCCAGGATTTGAACAGTCGGATTCAGCGATGCCACATATAGCTTCACTGGGCCATCATATGTCTATGTCTATATGCACCAGCAATGGAACGGGGTCAAGGGGTTCAGTTGGGGTCACATTTCTCACGGGGTCAATAGACTGACCCCATGACTCCAGATAAAAAATTCTTCGGTGAAATTACAAACTTTTTCATTACTTTCTCTATACAAAAATCTCACTAACTTTACTGTTCCGTATAACCATTTATTTATTACTATATAACTTTTAAAATTTTTTTTGGCGTGCAATGCTCACGGGAGCTCATGAAGATCACAAAAATGTAGAAATTTACAAAGCAGGCCTTTCTTGGCCAAATGCCGGCTAGAGAGCGAATAGATAATGCAGATAATGGAAAAGATCGGTATTAATTTCTGAAACAGCAACAGTCTTGAGTAAAAATGAATCCGCACCGAGCTGTGTCAATTGTAAACTGTTACTACGCTCATTAAAGCGATGTTTTGTTATTTGTTCTTTGGAGTACTGGGTGGATTGTATTTCAGACCCTACGAACAATGTAAGGACGCTTGTAAGCTTAGGCTTAGGCTTATCACTCAAACACAAGCTTAAATACATGAAAATGTGAGGAGACAGTGTAAAAGCGCCCAAAGTCAGTTTATGTTCATAATTTCTTAAATTTGTTCCTGATTCGAACATCTGATGTTATTTGTTTATTATTGCCTTTAAATCTAGGCTCCTTAAGTGTTAGTAGAGTTAGTTGTATACCGTTAGAATTTTTATGTTTTTTTGGTTTTCAATTTTCTTTCACATTGTGAACATAAAATAATATTTTATGTGCGCTTGGTCTTTCTCATGATATATATTGGTGGCTTATGAATTTTTATAAATTCTGTGCGGAATATCAAAGATATGTAGCTATTAAAATACTGTTTTCTCACACGCTAAAAATATAAAATATTTGAATATGTTTAACATTCAGAGGTGTTGTTTACGTTTGATTAGCGCATCATGTTCGAGAAATTTTTTGAGAAATCTTTATTGATGATTTTTTACAATATTGCAAATTTAAAAATCTTATACAATTTAGAGAAAAATTAACTTCCACAAAATTAGTAATGTTAATTTTTTGACGCTACAGTTGTCATTCCGGCGATTTTGACCCTAAATTCCTGGTTCGGGACCGAATATTTAAAAATTATTCGAATGTTGGTACAACACAAAGGCCATAATTTATTTGAGACAAATATTGTTCAAATTCGTCTTAAAGATTTCGCTGAGATTTGCGCTTACATAACGAAAATTTAGGAGGAACTCATTTGTTGTCATACTGAATTCCTCGGAAAAAAATTAATTATTGGTTAAGATAACGGAGACTTCGGAATATTGGAAACAAACTTCTTTTTATTGAAAACATAATTTTATTCATTCTATGTATTTCAGAAGTTACAAATTCTTGTGTATAAGTGTTTATATATATTTATATATTTATCATCAACGGGATCACGGGGTCAGGATGCGACGGGGTTACGGGATCACTTAGATGTGACCCCGTTCCATTGCTGATATGCACATATGTATTCATCTTATACCATATACATTAAACATTTTCAGACGCTGTATGACACTGATGTGAAAGTTGAAGTTGTGGACAAAGAAATTGACGAAAATCTTAACCAACACATTATTTTTCGTCTTCATTTTAGAAATGAAGATTACAAAAAAGCTGTCGAAGAAGTAAGTGATAATACGAGGGATTTGTTAATAAAAAGATTAGTTCACCCTATGTGATAGCATGCATGAATTCAACACGAAGTCACTTTGATTCCACTGTTTTCTGAACAAATATTCTGCAAAGGCGTCTTAATTTTCTTCGAGTTTTAAGGTTTTTAGATAAAATAACCGTCATTTAGGAATGAACAGACTACGGTTCCTTCAAACAACATGCACAACAAAATTTACAAAGGGGACAAAATATTTGGGATATTTGCAATATATATTCTGTAAATCTTAGACCCATTAAACACATATAGTTCAGGTAGTGACTGGCCGATATATCCAAATTTTTGCCTTTTGATGCAGTTTTGATACAATTCATATTCAGGTGAGGTAACTTATGGACATCTCCGTTTGTGTGGAAGCTGGTGGTAAACATAGCTTTTTAAAAATTAAATTAGTCCCAATTTTTCTGACATATTTTTTAACTTTGCGATTTATTAGACAGATTTAGTTAAAATACCTACACTTCCTGTGGTTAAGGGGAATACCAGATATCGATCCGGAACCCATTTCTATGAGCATGTAAGGATTCAAAACTTGTAAGCTTGTAACAATTCAGATATTGCTGCTAAATATATATTAACACAGCGGAATAGCTATTAATTACTTACTTGATCCCAATTTTCACAGAATATAAATACAGGCGTATTAGTCGTCGAAAGCCCAACAACTGCGAAAATCAAAAGTTTTTCATGATACTTGAAAAATCGAACAAATAACCAAAAACAAACACTTAATAATAGATCCTAGCGCATAGGTATGTAGTATTAGATGCTGCGCTGGGACCCCTTGATTGGCATCATTAATTTCATTTTCGTTAGATTAAGTACTTTACCCTTTAAAGCTCACTGTCCACAAAGGGGTACAGCTCGTACAGTGAACTGTTCTGTTAACAGACATTGTCGCATAATGTATGCCCTTTCGTTGTTATTAGTTCGCTTTGTGAGATTCTTAGAGAAACAGAGCAACAGTTCTTAGATAGATTAGTGGGCTGCGTAAGCCAGTTTCATCCGTACAACAATGCATGAATGATGTAACTCCGAATAATATTTCAAACGTAACGATTATGCAGTGCGGACATACAGGCAAAATCGAACCAGCGTTTTACACGTTACATCACGATATAACAATAATGGTTCTTTTAGGTTATTCGAGACGGTTCAAAAATCTCCATTAGAACCATACTTATAACAAATGTTTTTTCGGTTTTTATGATTATCCTTGGAGCCGAATAGTAAAAATGAGTAAACATTAGAAACCATTCAAACCGAATTAAAAAATACTGAGCCGAATGGTGTCAAAATATGTAGAATTCGTGGGTTAACGGTTTAACCTAAGGCTTAGTCTAAGCCTTAGGTTTTCAATGAATTGGGCATAACTCCTTAATCCATTAACCGATTGTGCTAATTGTTATGTGATTTGACTCCACTCGTCAGTGCGGTTCGAATGATATATACAATCTGCATTCACTACTATCTGTTCTGACCTGGTACTATAACCAAAAAGACCCAACTAAATTTGCTTAGATTTGACACTAAAGTTTTAATCTACCTGGGTGTCTTTCCTTGTACGCGCATTACCATAGCGACATTACTTTGGCAGTTAAGTCACCTAAAATCATATATACTGTAGCAATCTAAGCTAAATCTGTTTACATACAGCTTAGCTATAAACGATTAGAGCAAAATCAGGCTGAAATAGCTTGCAACATTGCGTTGTTTGACCCATGATCACGAACATGTGGAAATACATGTATATATTATAGTTAGGGACGCGTAGCATTAAAACGCACCTAAATAAAGAAAATTAGCTAAATTCCTCCATCTTTTGCCGTATTACTAGCGTTGCAACATAATTTCATGAATTGCATACAACGTAAATATAGTAAACACTAGCTATGTGATCTATTTTGTTAGTTTTTTATTAAAAGAACGAAATTTTTAATTTTTAGCCTTGACCATTTTATGTTATATCTTGTTCAATATAGTACCTGTTATAATCTATGTATATTCACAGGTGATGCCTACTCCTGCCTGCAATATAACATGGTAATCAAGAATGTTCAAAATTGAGTTCAGGAATTTTGTGTTGAAACATGTATATTTTTTCGAAATAAAGTCTTCTATTACCTAGGGTATAACCCAACGGTAATAAAATGTTCAGAAACGAAAGGAAATTCATTTGTACCGTCGACGTCGCATAATCAAGACTGTCAACATACACAGCTAGTGGACTATATATTTGTTGCAGAAAACTATAATACCCTTGACGGTTCCAACGCAAGAAACCGTGCTGTGATCCACTGGACCTGGCAATGCAAATGTAATATATACATCATAACTATACGCCTTTAATGGGTATTTGTCGACAGGAATATGTACGGTTTCTCAATCCGCATATGTTAAATGTACTGTTTTCATGTATTGGTAAAAAAATAGCGTCACTTTCGAGCAGTGTTTGCATACCGATCGAACAGCCATTTAGGTATATGAAGCCCTTTCTGTATTTCCTCCGGCATATACTTGTTTCAAATAATGATTAAAATCACTTAATTAATTTGAAATGTCTCATACCGTATAGCTGAGTCGCCGTTAGGGAGTTAATTGTGTTTTAAGTTTATATAGTATAATAAATATAGTTTTTTGTCAATGATAACAAACTACTTTGAAATTAACGATGCAAAGATTTTGCTATTGAGGTCATTAAAACATCAAAAATATGAAAAATGTTGGTGGTACTGAAAGTTATTCTTCCTTTGATCCATTAATTTGCCAAGAGACAGTAAGTTATAATTTGGTATCATATATCTTTATTGCCACAAACCCTTGACGGTGCGTCATAGGCCCTGATAGCCATAGAGCAAACAGTAAGGATGTGTAACTAAGTTCGGCAGTCGGTCGTCGATATATTAGAATCTATGCGTCAAAAAAGTTAGAAAATCTCAACACTTTTGGTTGAGTTCGCAAAAAATCATTTAAAACAGTGACAGAGTACCATGGAGCGTCACCATTTTTGCGAGCGTTAATGATCATCCCGATTTAATAAAAAAAACTGCCGATTTAATGCAAAGAAGTATCATATTTGTCCGAATTTAGTGCACTAAGAAAACTGTCGATTTAATGCAAAGAAGTATCATATTTGTCCGAATTTAGTGCACTAAAAACTGTCGATTTAATGCCACGAAGTATCATATTTGTGCGAATTTAGTGCACTAAGAAAACTGTCGAATTAATGCAAATGAGTATCATATTTGTCCGAATTTAGTGCACTAAGAAAACTGTCGATTTAATGCAACGAAGTATCATATTTGTCCCAATTTAGTGCACTACGAAGACCCAACGGCAGTTGTTTATTATGTCGTTACGTAGGAAATCTATTCTATTAATTTAAAGCATATTCCGCACCTTTCAGTGATGTAGAGTTTGAAATGTCCTGTTCGCAGTCTATGTTAGTTTGAACAAGTGTTTATTATGGAAAAATCTGTAGGAAAACACGACACTCGTTCATACTCATGCACTTTACCTTACCCGATGATGTTATCGTTTTTCGGCTTAACCCCAAAGAATTCTAAGGGGTGCCATCAAACCTTTTTGGTTGTATCGACCATCCTCAAAGCTCCTTTGGGATACCAGCAATCAGCTCACCAACATCCGTAGAGATTCAAGCAGAAATAGGAAATGTCGATGATTCTTATTCCTATTCTAATTTCTTTGGGTGTTTTCGAGCTGAGTGTTACCACCCCCCCCCCCCAAGCAACCTTGGAAATCAGCCGATACACGCATTCATTGAATCTAAGGTGCACCTCCGGAATCCTAGGGGGTAAACCGACGAACGACCACATCATCCTGTAACGTAAAGTACGTGAGTATGACTGAGCCATACTCTTACCTACAAAAATTAAACATAGACCCTAGTTTGAAGAATACAGTTTTATGCTCACAAGTTTTTATACAAATAATACAAAAGTGGCATCAAACTCCAGTTTGTTGCATAAACATGTTCAAGATTATTTGCTAGCGATTATGTATACATCAAGGTCGACATCGTATGACTTATCCAGAGCAAGGAACCTGAGGTCAAAGAAATTTATTAAAGGCCAATATTATATACTATTTTACACATTCCAAGGTCAAATTTGACCTATATTTGAACGATCGAATCCCCGTTTTAAAGGCGTGATTAAAATGAAATCTCAGGCTGAAAACATCACGCTAAAACAAAACAACGAATGATCATTAATCGTTGAAGGATATAGTTATCGATGTGTCAATCAATCATTGGTAATAAAGAAAACAGAGTATCATAACTATGTGTTCGAATACGTTACAAGACTGGAATCGTGAGTGGCACTTTATAAATCGTATTCAGTTTTGTTAGAGAAAATTCCGAATATTTATTTGGAAATTCTTCTAAAACACGTGGGGGTGATCGTTGGTGCTTCGCCTACACAACAGTCATTGCGTTGGCGTAATTACGAAAAGTGTTTGTCTAAGCATAAATAAAATAAGGATTGTTGTCGACGAAAGACACCACACACAAGTTATTCAGTGCAAACTTTTTAGTGCCTTGTACTAATATCTGAATCTCATTAATCATTCAGTTAAAGAGGCCTACTGCATGTTCCCTGCATTTAGGTTTTGTAAAATATGTAAACAAAGCCCAAATATTTTAAATGACTGAATCGACCATCACCGGTATTTGACACGTTCGATCGGTCATAGTTTGTTAGAATCGGTTGTGGTAATCGGTTGACAGAAATCATTGCTCGTAGGTGTGCCGTCCCCGTTCGCCAGTGGTGTCAGGAGATTTGTCGGGGAACCAACGTGTGTCCGCTGTATTCGTCGACCATTTGCGAACCAGAATTAACCTCGACATAACAGCGATCGGTTGCGCTTGGTTGCGATTGATATTTACCTGACTTTGATTTGTATCTGCGCAACTTTGAATTAATTGCTAGTTGAAACGATAACAAGAATGAGCGCGGCTCGATCGCACGGCATTACCGTCGAAATCACAGATTGACGCTTGAAAAGTGATCGTATCTTGAATTGTCTGTCAGAGTCACCAGTCTCTTGCTTTTGACCGATCAAAAGTTTTTATTCAGCAATTAAATCTTCAGTCCTCGAGATTTTCCTCGCTTGATTTTCAATCAAGCGGCATCGAATTTCTTTAAGAGCAATACTTGCATCTTGAACAATACCAATTTTTAACAAGGTTGCGTTTCTTCATCGAGTGCGAGAGTTCGACCAATTAAATCACGGCAGACGAGTTAGATCACGCTGTTTTGCTTTGTTTCAAGTCAGAAGTTTGTTGGCGAGTTTATTATAGAAACATATACAACGTAACGAGTTTTCAGTTAAATTTGCAAAAATCGGTTTATTGCGTTCGAGTTTATCACAGTATATGATCTTTTCATAAAATCCACGGTTTGCGCTGATTTTATGTCTTGATTATTATTTTAAGCGCTGAAAACCATCAAACTGGCTCTTCGTAATTTCTTCGTTTGAATGGGGAATACTGCAAAACGTTGATATTTTTTGTGATTGAAGCTGGAATGCAAAAACTTATAATGCTAATAGCAGTGTAGCTTAAACCTATATACATAATTGTAATCATCAATTCGGTTAAATCGTAAAATGCGATGTAAATACGATCGATAGTCATTTACAACACTGTGTATACATTTAAGCTGTCAATCTGTTGCTACCCACGACAACTAAAGGAGAGTAATTTGAAGCTGGTTTTGATCAAATTTGTGAGCATTTTGTTCTAGAATAAAGTGCGAAAATTATCATACTTTTCACTATTAGTATTGCTACGTTATTATACACTCTTAGCTTTGCCAAATGTATACTGTACCATCATTAGGACTCTATAACTACTGTTGAGTTCTATTCGTGCCTAAAGAAAAATAAATTTTAGAAAATCCATCGTTTCGGTCAGTTGTACAAATATCGAAAAGTGAATAAATCGACGTCCTGGCAAATTCTTTATGATGCCTGATTGTTCAAATTTATGATACAATTTCAGATCGTCGACGAAGATCTCATCAATTCAATAGTTCAAATAACGTCTGATATTATGTTCGATATTTTTCCATTTATCATCGTGTTCAATCGCGGAATGCGAATACGAAATATTGGTCTTGGACTGATGCGAATTTTGCCGAACGTCATCGGAAAGAAAATCCATGAAAAATTCGCACTCATGCGACCAGCTGTATCATTCAGATGGGAACAGGTAATACTCCTCACAAAGAAAATCAATTCATACTCATTAAGGTTTTCTTAAAAAATAACCTATTTTCATTGATTGTCGGGACGCTAAAGTACCAGGATTTTACTTTTATAATACCTTCATATTGTCAAATTTTCTCGATATATAAATCACTTCCTAGTTACAGTTACTCTATGCACAATTGAAAAGCACAGAAATAGCAAAACATTAAGAAGCTAAATATATACAAAATTCAACGTTTCAAAACACCAAGTAATCAACAGGTCTAATGCTTTTTAGTGAATGGCGGAAATTGATTTTTATGCAAAAGCATAGTACTTTGAACTACCATATTTATTTGGGAATCCGATCCGCGTTATATGTATGAGATATTCACTTCCCATCATATCAACCAATGTCAATGAATATATAAGATTTAGGTTAATTTCCCTTGTTTACGGATGTTTACACTAACGGTTTGCAATTGACTCCTGCGCTCGATCATATGGTGTTGATTACGATTACTAAAGGCACGCGTCTTTTCCTTTAGCCGCAGCGAATTCTTGCTGTCGTGCCTACAGAAATAAACTTTAAGCCAAATTATACAAAAAACTATATTACCTTTTCTGATCCAACGGTACAATGAGGTGCAGAGCATATAGACCTCGCAAAAGCGACAAACGATGCTAAATGTAACATTATGAATGCTTTTAAAATCGATTTCAGATTATGCTGTATTCAAATAACATTTTCGAAATTCTTTCAATTGATCCAGTCTATAACGATGGAAAGATTAATGCAATTACAACAACTGATCCAAAAGAAAGTACGCAGATATGCTACACTGCTAGCCTTAAACTAAAGAATATGAACAAGACAGCAAAATGTTTTTGCCTATTATATAATGCTAAGAGTTTATGATGAACTTTTGAAGAAGACTGTGACACTCATGTCACAATACCCTATATACGCTGCGAATGACACGCGGTTCATGGTTCGGTTAGTTTGTCCCACTTTTCGGGGAGGGCGTGGTGTGAGAAAGTTCCCATTTTGTCCGTCCACCAACCTTAGTTTGTTCCCTTCAACTTTTGGCCGACCTTACCACAAACTTTGGTTCACACCTTAACTTTTGCCCCAATTTCGAACAAAAATTATAAAAATGTTTTATATTTCTTTTGTTTTAATTTGGGACGAAAATTGAGGGAGCACAATCAAAATTGGGGATACAATAAAAGTTGGAAACGCAGAAAAAGTTGGAAACTGGTCTGTCCTGAAAAGCTGGGCAAATAACGGAATAATGGGCTGCATCATTTCATAACGTACATAACGTAGTGTGGCATTAAAGTCACATTCTTTTTCAAGGTTCATCATGAGCTTTTGTTTCTGCTAGATTTAGGGCGTTATCACACGATGTCGCTAAACTTCATGTTAAGTATTAATTTCAGATATGGGATATTGCTTGTATATTTTTAAAGCCATATAGCGAAATAAACACACAATTAAATTTCGGATACACTTTTGAATAAAATTTTGGCAACCGTTTATCTACTGCCGGCCGGTACTGAGTATGCGGTATTTAAGCCGATAGTCGTGCGATTGCTACGTTTAATGAAAGGTTTTGTTTAATTTGGAAGCCATTGAGCAAAAATTACTCAAAATCTAATATCTACGTTGTATATTTATTGTTAAAACTGCGTATTTACGATCACCGGTTTTAGTCCTATGAATTTGAGATGTGACACCATTTTGCGTTAAACCGCACTTTTACAGGAAAGCACAACGAGTTATACTAACATTTTGCCACGAACATATAATTTTCATAATGTACATTACAACCCTCGGCTGTACTAAAGGCACTCGTGCGACACTGATGCTGTATGTGTTTGTTTAAGTAATCCTTTAATTTATCTATGATCCAACCAATTAAAATCTCGAGTCCACATCATGCGTTGGAGTTGAAGTGCACATATGGTATACAAACCATTGATCCATATTGGAACTTATCCATATTGGAACAGTTTCTCAGTTAATTAGGGAACCTCGCAATGCGAACGAATAACAACCCACGTGCAAACGCACGCCGCCCCGCCGCACGACAAACACGACAACTGGATCGCGTCATAATGTACTCTGTATCATATGCGAGACACTAAGCGGGAAAGGGTTAACGCATATATTTTTAATGATAAATAATATAGTACTTAATATTACGGAATATATAATAAAACAACGCATTGCTACAATACGCAACATAATGTATTGTTTGTTGTTCCCGGATTGATAGCTGTGAGTTTGGTCATTAATGAGTTAAAGTTGCTTTTTTGGTTTTACCTGTTGAAGTATATCCTCGTTTGCTCAAAAACAAAATGTCTGTAATTAAGCCAGCGCGAATTGCAGAACGGTGCAACTACAGTGTTGGGCCAAGCTTCAAGATTATATAAACTCATTATCACGCTACATTAAATATAGGTATTGTGCGCAAAAATTAAGTTGTCAGTTATAAGCCTATTTTATCGTACCGCAGGCTAAGCGTTACAAGATTCTGCTATTTCTCTGTTCGGATACTACCTGATTTTGAGTAGCTGAGAATTTATGGACTAACACGCCTCTAGATGTTATTAAAAAATTGAAATTCGTAATTATATTTTGATTCATTTTTAAAGTTTAAATTGCATTAATAAGTATGTACACTGACATATGCATTAACAAGTATGTAGTAATATAAGCAAATCCGCGCTAACTTACTCCTTTCGGTTCTTTTTTGGACGGCGTTTTTTTTGGGAAATATTTCTGTTTTTCGACGGCGGTCATCATCAACATTTGTAAATCTGCAGTTTTCAATAAAAAGTAGTTTTATGCGTGCAGTAAGTATATCATTTATTCAAGCAAGAGAATTGTATTGCCTACAAGGATTCAAACAGTGCTTCTACCTCAGGCATAACAGTTCCAATTTAGAATATGTGAAATTATACTGCTGTAGATAAAAACTTGAGTTAGCAGTACCTGTGTTAGTTTTAACTTATTTGGTAAGAAGCCTTAGAGATCTCTAATTGTATTTTAAGACGAAAAGTGGGTTTCATTTGAGATATATAAACGATTTTATTTGTTAATTTTGTTATTTCAGTTCAAGATGAGCGACGTCGTATGACAGCGGAAGACCGTCAACGCTATCTGACGCTTAAAGGTCAAATGATGTACATGGAAGAATGGGAGTCGATTTGCTTCCTTGGCATTCCACTGTAAGTTTATAGAAAGGCCACATTCAATCTGTGGTATTATTGCACATGCGCTTTTAGTTCAAGACGAACGCCGACGAATGACAGCGGAAGACCGTCAACGCTATCTAACGCTTAAAGGTCAAATGATGAACATGGAAGAATCGGTGTCGATTTGATTCCTTGGTATGCCACTCTATTGACCATTCAACGGCTGAAGGGGTTACGCTTTAGCGCAAGCAAAGATTTTCAGTTACAAATCAGTACTGAGTAGCTGAAATGGCTGCAAAATTTGTGAGAAATAATGTTTGATCTGTGTATTACGCGTGAAATGTATTACATTCGTGATTACTTGTCGCAGTCTTTGCTGTCCATGGGAACTTCCCATAGCCATCCAAAGCTGCAATTTATGTAGCGATAATTTACAACTATTATCGTATCTTTGGAAGGCTAAGAAGATGTCCAATCGACCACAATGGCATATGTGTGTTTGCACCAAAGTTTTTTGGGGAAAAATTCAACAATTTTACAGACTAAATACTTTTGTGTATATTTTACAGAAACCGGCAAAATAAGTATATATTATCGTTAGTATTGCTACTGTCTAATATGGTGGACGCTTATTTTGATATTCATTGTATTTTCAACATCTGATATACCGTATTATTAGGCCGTTTTCTAGCTACGACCAATATGAGTCCATTTGCGGTGCATATTGCACCCTATGCGGTACTACCAAATTTATTAGCCTGCTGAAAGGTATTAGCCTAATGAAAGCTTGTTGTCAGTCATTTGTCATACTGCGTCATCCCATTGGCGCTCAAATTATATATTAACCATTCATAATGCATGCGATTTCATCCGGGCCAATAGCGCATGCTCAATTTTATTGGATTCCAATGGATTCCGAGGGAATGTGAACATGCCTTTTGTGGGCGCTATCGGGTTTACGCTTTACTGTTTCAACTTGGAAACTATTTTATTAACAAAAATGTGTAAAGTATAATATATAATGTTTCAATATATATTGCACAACTTTAGCTAAGCTAACGACTTTGTATTGAGTGCGGTCCGTTGGACCCCTGAGCCATCTAAGGATGTAAAATACCTCAGCCATTTGAGGGTTAAGACGAATGCAACGTTTTTGCTTTGTCACTACTTGTACATATGAAAGCTACCATGAAATCATAGATTATATACTATGGTAAAAATTACCGCTGTTAAAAAGTATAAAAATAAGTGCGGCTATAGAAATGATTAACTAATATTTGATCTGGCTGAACAAAGAAAGCGCTTCTTCCTCAAAAATTTAAGATGAATTTATTCTGTACTTTGCGCATGTATATACCGAACTCTGCATAACGTAAATGTATTAAAATACCTAATATTTTACCATATTATGTGAGCCAATTATGCTAAATTTCAGAATAGTTATTAGCAAACAATTTGTATAAAGCGGCACCAGATAGCCGTGTCTTCCCACTACACGCTGCTATGAGCCTGTACGCACAGCAGCGTTGTGATAAAGCAGAACTATTTACAAACGAAAATGTGTCTGTTACATTTTTTCGTAATGAAAAAGAAATAAATCTAGTGCTTGATAACAATAATTGAACGTAATGAATCGGTGGCTGAAATTACGCTGAAATTGCACTATGCGGTAACGTTGTCACATTGTTCTGGAGATGTCGCTTGATATTATACGTGAAAAAATCGCGGGACACACCTTTCTCACAGCTGGAACCGAATTCACAAGGAGCAGCAGTTCATTCTATTTAGTGCAACCAGTGTGTTCGCATGATGTCTTTTAAATGATTTGATTGATGAGGGAGAAAAGAGTTTAATTACATAGATAGATGGACTCAAACTTGGATATAAATGTCTCACTGACAAAATGTCCTACAAAACTTTTCCCTCATCTTACTATTGTTAACATGTTGAAATTACGTCATCAAATATATATCTATTGTCTCTGTTCCTCTCTGTTCTTTTGTACACTTCTCTTGTTCATTTCACTACAGTTCAACATCGACTATTTCACATGTTCTGGCTCAAATCCCAGTATATATGTATATAAATTGTTATCGGTAAGGGCTATTCATTATAAGTGGCACTTAAATGTTCCGTGACCTGTCAGATATTGTGTGGCGATTTCCATTCGATCATTGTTTAGCTTCTGCAAAATTTCCATATAACCATTTCGAGTTTAAGAAATAACAATCTCTCCATTTGTATTTGTGCTGTTGTCCCATTTTCTTTCATATTATATAAAAAGCCTTTCCTCCAGCCGTGTGCTAACCACAGAAGCACTTACACGGCTGTAATCTCAGATTCTAGTTTTATACAGACGTCTAGCTATTTCATCCGCTATCTCATTCCCTTTGACTCCGGGACGCTTCCAAGCAAATCCAAGATAAACATTACTGTTTCAATATATTCTATTTAGCCGCTTAATGCACCCTTGGGCGCATAGAAGCTCAGCATGTGTTTCCCAAGAGCCCGCTATGCCGCTCTAGTGTTACTAAAGATACCTATGTTTTTAATCTTAAATTTGAAATCATCTATGGTAACGGCACATCTTTCGATCGTAGGGAACGCAGGCTGAAAAGCGATAGTTTATTTGCCAAAAGTACTCGATTCCTTAACCGTGTCTGATAAGTTAACGGATTAAGGTACATACTGTAGTTCGTACCCATCGTGCGAGCCTGTTCGCAGCAAGCGCGGGTGTGTCCTTTGTCGGTCTGAACAGGTCAGTTAGAGGATTGTGGTCCGTAACAAAGGTGCACCTTCTTCCCCAAATATACTGGTAGAATTTTCGTAACCCGAAAATTATCGCCAGTGCTTTTTTCCGCAGTAGACTGATGTTGCATTCAGACTAATCCAGCGTCTTCGATACGTTGGCAAATGGACGCTCGCTTTGGTCTTTAAAACGATGTATAAGACGGCATCGATTTCAATATCTGATGAACCACAAGCGATCCACAGCTTTTTCGTAGGGTCGTAATGGACCAGAACGTTATCTGATTTCAGCATTTTCTTTAGCTTAGTCAAAGCTCATTTCTCTTTGATTCCCCACTGCCAAGATATTCCTTTCTTAGTCAACCGGTACAAAGGCACGACTTCGGTTCATTTTTTCTTCAGAAATCTACCATATAATTGGACAGAACTCAGGAAGGATATGAAGCTCGACACGTTAGCCGGCTTAGGGGTATCTCTCACGGCGTCCAAATGAAGGAATTATTATGTAACTTTAATGGCCGTGATCCATGACAAGCCTGCAAAAATTATACGTTATGATATTTACTTAATGTTTAATTTAACGGTTGCTGGATTTACTGATTCATTTTATTGCTATCTACTAAAAACTAACACAGTTATCAATATGGCGATATAATACTGTAAGATGTAATATGTTTAAATGAAAACGCATATATTTACAAAATTAATTTTTTTAACTTTAATTAGTTATAAATAACACATCAACCCTTAAATTTCTTTAATTCATCCAGGATGACCGACTTAGACCAAATGTACAACACTGGTGTGTTTATCAACGATATGGCACTTCATGACTCCAGTCGAGATTTGGTGCTCGCAAGTACTCAGCAAAAAGCCGAAGTGCGACTACTGTTGGATCAGGTATGAACATTTCAAATACCAAACTACACGTAGACTTTCAACCATTCAGTTTATCGGCATCTCCATTCTATCTTGATCCACAGTAAAGATCGTTATTCGATAATGCTTGTAATATCAAATCAACCGAGTGCATTTAGATATTTAAAAAAACAAATGTCACACCGTTTTAAACAAAAAACGTTTAGTGAAAAGAATTCTGAAACGGAGTCACAACAGTGTAAAAAAGCTAGCCAAAACATTACGAATTATGGATGTTTGTAGCTATGATTTTAATATGAAATTTGTTGAATTCTTTCAATTCCTCTACATGTGACTAATACAAATTTAGTAGTATTACGTGATGTCTAATGCCACGTCCTCTCAATGAGTTTAGCGATTATAATCATGTTACAACTTAATTTGTCTGTGGTTCACTCAAAAGGTCAATTTTGCAGTGTTATCAAATCAAAAAGATATAACTGGTCACAAAATCAATGGTAGTGCTATATTTTATCAAAGAACCTGTAACCATATATAATACAGTGAATTTGATATCAGTGACAGGAGTTCGGGTTTTTGGTGTTGAATGCATTAAGTTTAAGTTTAATTTTGTTTCGACAATGCATCTTCGCTAGGAATATTAAACTAAGCAGAGTTATAGATGACTTCCCATTTATGCATAACTAAAGTATTCAGTGGTTAAATTGGAACAACATTTATTTAATATACAAATATGTTAAACCGTAGCTTTGGGCAAAATCGTGAGGAAATTAAGTTATGAGCAGGAAAGTCGTGGAAAAATTAACACGAAAATATGTATGCCAATATCATTGTATAGCTGAGAATTCGAGTACTAAGAATAATACTAACCGATTATTCGAGTAGCTCCACACCTTGGTTCCAGAAGTGAATGAAAAGCTCAAAACAAATGCGCCACAAACATATTAACCGATGAACATTACACTCCAGTATTTGATATAAACAAATCTGTTTTGCCGATGTGGTGTTTATTATTGCATATATTTGTATGTATAAATTATAATTTTATTAATACATTATATTAAATTATAAATAATAATTTATAATATATTAAATTAAATATGTTTAATGTAGAAGCTCAAATCATTTCAGGAAGCTAAGAAAAAAGGGAAAATGGAAGACAGCATGAAGGAAGTTGAAAAAGCTCGAGAAACAGCAAATACGTTATTGTATCAGATGCTGCCGAAAACTGTAGCCGATAAAATTAGAACAGGATTCAATGCAATGGATACATGCGAGGTATATATTATATCACACATGCTCGAGGTCTGAGGTCCTTGGGGGTAGCCGTGTCCCGTCCGGGGCGGCAGTGCCTTCGGTGCTGCGAAAAGCATCAATAGATCTGGCGTCTACGGCAAGGCGCCTCAAGGCTAAAGCTGGAATGACCTGTCAGTGGTCGGCCCTCGCGGGGTCCGAACATCAGGGGAGGCAGCCCTCTACATCTTTCAGCATGTAGGTATTAAATGTCTTTGGATTAGTGTTGGGAAATCACGACCTCCTACAGATAGAACTATACAATGATTGACGAAATAATGTTCTGGAAATGCTTTAGTAAAACACTACACATTGGACACTTTAGTAGGAGCTTTACATCGAATCTGTGGAAAATTTGATGCGCCATGTGTATCGTTGTTAACAGTTTTATTCTTCTGATGTTTCTAACAAATGTTTTGCATTCATGATTTTATCTATGAAATTTGTTGATTGGTAGATTGTTGTTCACAAACATATTATGAAAATAATATTGAAAATTAAATATAGCGAGTCTAATATCATCAACTGTAAAAAGTACCATTGTATAAATAATATTACGATCCATGCAAAATAACATGATTATGCTCTGTATATAAACACGCAATAACCTATAAATAACAAGCATCGTAGACAACAGTATCACTATGGTTTGTAGATAACAACAGTAGAACTGATAAATGAAATCGATATCAAAGGTAAATGAATACTATTATAGCCATTGTACATGATATGTTATAGACGTGAAAATCTGAATAATACAGCTGTAAACAAATGCAAAATAAAACTGAGTTTCACAATTACTCGTATTCTATTGCAACACCGTATTTTATAACGGTTTTGCATTTTCAGACATACGATACAGCCACGATTTTGTTCACCGATGTGGTCAGCTTCACAACGCTATGTAGTGGAATTACCCCGTTAGCGGTAGTCCAATTTCTGAATATGATGTATTCGACATTCGATGCACTGACGGAAAAGCACAAAGTGTTTAAGGTAAGTTAGCAGTTGCCCAGTTTCTCAATATGAGGTATTTGACATGCGATGAATTGACGGAAAGCACAGAGTGTTTAAAGCCAGTTAGCAGTTCTCCAGTTTCTCAGTATGACGTATTCGACGTTCAATGCATAAAATTGACGGAAAAGCGGAAAATGCTTAATGTAAGCAAGCAGTTGTCCAGTATTTCAATATGAGGCATTCGACATGCGATACATTGACGGAAAAGCAAAAAGTGCTTAAGGTAAGTTAGCGGTTGTCCACTTTCTCAATATGATGTATTCGACGTTCGATGCAATGACGGAAAGGCGTACACTGTTTAAGGCAAGTTAGCAGTTTCCCAGTTACTCGATATGATGTATTTGAAGTTCGATACATTGACGGAGAAGCACAAAGTGCTTAAGGTAAGCAAGCAGTTGTTTAGTTGTTCAGTATATTGTTTTCGATCGTTCGATGCATTGACGGAAAACACAAAATGGTTAAGTTTAGTTAGCAGTTGTCCAGCTTCTCAATATGATGTATTCGATATTCGATGCGTTGACGGGAAAGCATAAAGTGGTTAATGTAAATTAGCAGTTGCCCAGTTTTTTAATATGATGTATTCGACGTGCGATACATTGACGGAAAGGCGTAGAGTGTTTAAGGCAAGTTAGCAGTTTCCCAGTTACTCGATATGATGTATTTGAAGTTCGATGCATTGACGGAGAAGCACAAAGTGCTTAAGGTAAGCAAGCAGTTGTTTAGTTGTTCAGTATATTGTTTTCGATCGTTCGATGCATTGACGGAAAACACAAAATGGTTAAGTTTAGTTAGCAGTTGTCCAGCTTCTCAATATGATGTATTCGATATTCGATGCGTTGACGGGAAAGCATAAAGTGGTTAAGGTAAATTAGCAGTTGCCCAGTTTTTTAATATGATGTATTCGACGTGCGATACAATGACGGAAAGGCGTAGAGTGTTTAAGGCAAGTTAGCAGTTTTCCAGTTACTCGATATGATGTATTTGAAGTTCGATGCATTGACGGAGAAGCACAAAGTACTTAAGGTAAGCAAGCAGTTGTTTATTTGTTCAGTATATTGTTTTCGATCGTTCGATGCATTGACGGAAAACCCAAAGTGGTTAAGTTTAGTTAGCAGTTGTCCAGCTTCTCAATATGATGTATTCGATATTCGATGCGTTGACGGAAAAGCATAAAATGGTTAAGGTAAGTTAGCAGTTGCCCAGTTTTTTAATATAATGTATTCGATATTGGATGCGTTGACGGAAAAGCATAAAGTGGTTAAGGTAAGTTAGCAGTTGCCCAGTTTATAATATGATGTATTTGAAGTTCGATGCATTGACGGAGAAGCGCAAAGTGCTTAAGGTAAGCAAGCAATTGTTTAGTTTTTCAGTATATTGTGGTCGAACGTTCGATGGATTGACGGAACATACAAAGTGATTAAAGTAAGTTAGCAGTTGTCCAGCCTCTCAATATGATGTATATAACGTTGAATTCATTGACGGTAAAGCACAAAGTGTTTAAGGAGAGTTAACAGTTGTTCAGTTTTCTATATGATGCATTCGACGTTCGATGGATGGGAAAACACAAAATAATTAAGTAAGTTAACAGTTTTCCAGTTTTTCAATATGATGTATTCTACGTTCGATGCATTGACGGAAAGGCGTAAAGTGTTTAAGGTAACTTAGCAGTTCCTCAGTTTCTTAATGTGATGTATTTGACGTTCCATGCACTGACGGAGAATCACACAGTGTTTAAGCTAAGTTAGCAGTTATCAAGTTTCTGAATATGATGTATATAACGCTGAATTCATTGATGTTAAAGCACAAAGTGTTTAAGGAAAGTTAACAGTTGTTCAGTTTTCTATATGATGCATTCGACGTTCGATGGATGGGAAAACACAAAATAATTAAGTAAGTTAGCAGTTTTTCATTTTTTCAATATAATGTATTCGACAATCGATGCATTGACGGAAAAGCGCAAAGCGTTTAATGAAAGTTAGCAGATGTCCGGTTTCTCAATATAATGTATTTAACGGAACACTGACGGAAAACACAAAGTGTTTAAGGTAGTTGCGCAGTTGTCCAGTTTCTCAATGTGATGCACTCGACGTTTGATTCATTGACAAAAATTACAAAGTGTTAGTTATCCACCTTCTCAATATAACATACTCGACGTTCGATCCATTGACGGAAAAGAACAAAATGTTTCAGGTAAGTTGATGGCGCGAGCTATGTGACAAAGGTGAATAAGATATTTTCCTATCCTTTTTCAAAAGTTATTTATGCGTTTTAATTTACGTGCCCAACGGATTTATCTCAGTCGGTTTTAAATATAAATTTCTTGATTTTCGTGAGGATTAGAGTATAGTACTGTTTCGCATTCTTTTCTGTGTAAGCCATAATTTAGTTACAACTTTTGGTTTTACTGTCAAAACTTATGTCACACTCTAAGCTCGTGTACCTTGTTTTGAAAACTAGAGGAAAAGAACTGCCTTTATTTAGACGTTCTTGATTCCTACTGGAAATCAGAAACAAATTCTATTGTGCAAAAGAACAAAGTGTGGGTAAGTAGATCAAAAGTTGATAGAACCTGCGAAATTTGATTAGAAAATGTTGGATGACACAAGTTTATGTGCTAACCTATCCGATGTCCACCGTTTTTTATGTTAAATGCAACCAACACCAATTTTTCATTGAATGATCTGGAACGGCCATGTATTTTTTGCCAGAACAGTCTGACCAGGGGCTTGGTCACCATTGCGTTCCCCGAGACTGGACCCCCAGGTTTTAGCTTACGAGGATCCGTCGAAATGATCGATCCAACTGTTTTGTTAATTAGCCATCATGTTTTCATTATAGGTTTATATCATTACATCTCAACTTGCCCCCACACTTTTCAGATCGTTTGATTTTGTAATTTAGTTGGCGATCCACTTTTTTTCTTGTGGTGGACACTAGTGAATCTATTGTTCAAATTCCTGGATTTGTCAAAACCAAATTATTTCCTGCTGCTAAATAAATTCTTGAAAGTTTTCTAAATCAAACATCCCTGTACGCCGGCACAGACAAGCATAAAACCTACGATGATGACAAAATTTTAATCTGAAGTATTAAAATGAATAAAAGGAACAACTATCGTTAAATAATAAAATATGGGGAAATATGGTTCAGTATAGACAAACTAAAAATAAAGTAATTCACTTACCATTGAATGGGAAAAGACAAGGCCGATATTCCGGCTACTAGGCCAGTCGCTTCCGAAAACACCATTAAATATAAATTATACAGACTGCACTTAACAAGAGCAAAAGGGTTACAGTTAACAGCAGAGTCAGGTAAAGAGTTACAAACCTTAACAACTCGGTTGCTAAAAAAATGGATGACAAATATCAAGCCTACATCTGATAACTTTAAACTTAAAACCATGACCCCTCGTATTGACGGTTCGTGCAAAAACAATAAATCATCAAATCTGAACGGTATCAAGACTGTGAACGATTTTGTAAATCATAAATATGTCTCTAATAATGTGTCTTTCCTCCAAGGAATTAATATTTAAATAACTAAGTTTTTGATAGCAAGCCTTTTTCTGAATTTACGCTGGATATCTGCAATGACACGAATTTTTATGAAGGGAGACCCGACTCCACAGTAGCAGTAAAGGATAGGCAAAAAGTAAACCTGAAACATTTTCATCAAAAACATTGGTTTGTATTCCAGAATTGGAAAAAACTGCAAATACACACACGAAAAGCTGATTTGGCCATGAAAACACAGTGATTTGGAAATTTAAAATTACCTAAATCATTTACGAGTTTAGATAGCTGTCTAACATTATTCCAAATGTATATGGTAAAAATGATTTATTATGACCAAAATATAACGCAAATTATTTGATTTGTCCACAGCCAAATTTAATAGCATGTTTTGAGCTCTACTAAAACCTTAAGTTCAAATCAGACTGAAAATCAGCACGGAAAAACAGAATCATAAGTGATAGACAAATTTTAATCATCTGCAAAGCAATAAATGGCACAATTACGCAAAGACGAATAAAGTGTACCGAAGTATAGCAGGAATAATTTAAGACAAAGCATACTACCATGGGGGAAGTCCACAAGAAACAGTAACAGTGGTAGATTTAGCTTGGCCAATACTAACAAATTGACAGGGACCGAAAAGATACAAGCGACACCAACTAATAAGTTTTCGGTGATGCCACATGATTTCAAAACTTAAACCATTTTGGCGTGACAAACACTGTCAAATGCTTTACTGATGTCCAAATAAATGACATCGGTGTTAAAGCCCCATATTTAAAGTTTTGGTCCAACGGTTCTAAGCGATCAATTATAGCAACAAATTGAATAATTACAACGAAACCCAAATTAGTTAGCATTGTAGCATGAATTAAGTTTCAAAATCTCTTCAAGTGGTTAAGATTATGCTTTCCAGCTGTTTACTAAAAGCAGAGTGTAATGCGATAAGCCGATAATTATTCACATTACCATGTCTTGGATACCAACAGACATAGCAGAAATGAAAAATCAATCGGAGGAGAATGCTATATATAAAATGCTGTCCTGCCTATGGCTTGCCTCTAACACGGATTGCCTCTAACACGAACTGCTGCCAACAATTTTGATCACGAAAATATAATCCGAATTGGATTTGATATGATGCGCAGTGTAAACACAATTAGAATCCACTTTGTACCTGCAGTGTCGTTGCAATATCACCAGTTTAGCAGACACTATCATGTCAGCATAGACAGTGTGTGGAACGCGTTGTGAAAATGTCAATATTATAGACACAGTCATGATAACATAAAAAGTTTGAGGACTGTGTTTGTTGTTACAGTAGCGCCTGTCTTGTCAATACTGTCACGATTATATCACAGTTTATAGGCAGTGTCGTTAAATAGTCACAAATGCTGTTGTAGCCATTGTCATAATGGTATCAACATATTGTAGACAATTTGTCGTGACAACGTTTATACTTGCTGAACATCTTTCAAGCAAGCTTAAACAATACCTGCAAATTAACATGAATTCTGCACTACAATACCTACGCTTAATGTGTATCGTATTGTTCATCCATTATATGTATTGCAGATAAGATGTGGAAGCAAATAGGCTTATGCGGGATTCACGTTATAATGTCCCCACCAGTTGGAACTTTTGTCCCCCTGTAGTGTAGGCTATACCGTAAAGACAGTGACAGCGACACCCATACCACATGCAAAATATGAGGGTGTCAGGAACACCCTTAGCTACTGCATTTTGGCAATAGAGTGCCGCGGGAATCCTATTGTTCTGCAGTGACAGTGTGGCAGACACCGTATACTATTAGTATGGTGACTTCCATATTGTAAACTACTGAATAAAAATTTTTATCGTTGAAAACATTTTATTCTGACTCTAAAATGTAGAATGCAAGATAAATTCGGAAGTGGCTCTTTAATCTATCCAGTGCAGTCCTAGACAGGTGCCCCATAGGCTATATGGGAATTGACCCGACAGTATGGCCGACACAATCAAAAACGTAAAACTAATATGGTGTGCTTGACACCCTCTAAAATAACGCTAACAGCTAGCTAGCTACCCTATGAACATTTATTCAAAACGTAGAGGGTGTATAAAACACCCTGTTGTGAAGGGTGTGCCTGCCACAGGGTGGGGTACATAAGTTCCAACTGGTGGGGACATTATAACGTGAATCCCGCATTAGATATAACACTTAATGACGGTACTACTGAGACTTTTTGTTGCCCTAAGTTAATGCATCACTGCGGCCTATAGTGTCGTCATCACATTAGCCTTATGTGACAATAGAAGAAACGAACAGGATACTTCAGGGTATTTGATGAGAAGTGGAATGTTTTTTGACTACTGGAAATATCTGCAATTTAGCTTTATAGGTCGAAACCATCGGCGATGCGTACATGATCGTTGGTGGCGTTCCAATTCGCTCGATCAATCACGCTGAGTCAGTTTGTGATGCTGCGATGGCTATTGTCCATTCTGTCAAAACGATGAAGGAGGCGTCGACTGGAAAACGGATACGGATTCGTGCTGGTGAATCTCGAATTTCACAAATTATTTATTCTTTTAAATTCAAACAAGGTTTACCATTTTCATTACAAAATACTTTGTACTGGTTATAGTCAATATATATAAGTTGTCTATATATTCGAATGTTTATCATACTCGCTATGTTATTTCAGTTAGCTTACAAGTCCTGATGCGAGATCATACTTTGTTTTAATGCAAAAACATACAATTTTACAATTTCAGGTGTTCATACCGGGAGTGTTTTGACGGGTGTTGTCGGAAGTAAAATGCCACGCTTTTGTTTGTTTGGCGAGAATGTGTTGATTGCAAATAATATGGAAAGCACCGGACAGGTAAGCACTATTTTAAAAGAAAAGCAAACGCATCTTGCTTAACCCTTTCTGTACCCGAATTACTAATCCATGTATCGTGTAGAGCTCGACGAACAGAAACTGGCGCCAGGAATCGAACCCAGACTGCAATAATGCAATCACCGCGGACCAAAAGCTAAACAAGCAAGAAGCTGCTGCACGGTTTTATTGAATTCGAGTGGAATGAGCGAGCGAAGCGAGCTTTGAAACTGAAAGCGAGCGAGTGGAACGAGAATTTTCAATTTTGGCTCTGGAGGGGGGTTGAGAAGGTCCTGTCTGTGTGTGTCTGTCTGTGTGTCGCACCTGGATCTCTATAACGGTTGGGCGGATTTCGTGTAGTGACGGAGCCGGATTTTTGAATTTTTTGCCGTGAGAAAAGTTATGGGGCAAAATTACGTCATTTTGGCCCATTTTTCGAGCAACCCCTCCAGTTTTTGCAGCTTTTCTCAATAAGTACA
This sequence comes from Trileptium ribeirensis, assembly GCA_030248225.1. Classification (NCBI taxonomy): domain Eukaryota; kingdom Metazoa; phylum Nematoda; class Enoplea; order Enoplida; family Thoracostomopsidae; genus Trileptium; species Trileptium ribeirensis. The sequence goes on from JASANE010017445.1 coordinate 40,633, forward strand.
CGAGGTATCCGCAAACTAATAGGGCTATTCCATGTAGCTTTACCAGGGCTTTCCAATGATATATAACAAGTTTTTCAACTACTTCCCAATCTGGAGTCTATAAGCTTATAGTAGGCGCCAAATTTCATATTTGGTGAAAAGTCACACACACCTAAATGTGTGTTTTTTATTGCTTTTAGTGTCTTATATGGGGTTTTTTGAGCAGATAAACTCATTGCAAGTGTTAAAAATATTGTTGGGCAAATATTTTTTATACTTCTGGTTTATACTTGGCATAAAAATGACATTTTCGAAATTTTTGGTGAGAAGTCGTGGGAAAAGCACCTGAATGTGTGTTTATTGTTGGTTTTAGTGTCGCATATGATGTTTTCTGGGCCGACAAGCTCATTGCGAGTGTCAAAAATATTGTGTGGCAAATATTTTTCACACTTCTGCTTCGGGGGATTGTTCTCACCACTCGAATTCTGGCTCGCAAGCGAGCTTCACTAGTAAATATTACATTGGTTCACCTGCTAAAGTGTTTGAATAACAACGTACGTACAAACGGACACCACACGACAAACACAGTTACTCCAACACTTCACAATGTCTGCTGGCACTGTTGTGCGCCAGCAAGCATGTACAGGTTAAGCGAGAAAACTACATATGCTATATATGGTTTAAAATTTTGTTAAATTAACCATTCGCAAAATGACATATTTGTTACAGTGTACATAGCGAGTTGATTGTACAGTTTGTTGTTCGGCGAGCGCTTACGACAAGGAAGCAAGAAACAGCTCCTAGACAGCACAGTAGATAGTATACGAAGCTCGCATAGTGAGCGACCCAGGTTCAATCCGCGGTTGGAGCAAAAGTTTGTTCAAGATTGTGAATAATAATCTTTGGTATAAAAGAAGGGTTTGGGTGAAAAAAATTCATTTACAATATTCATATTTATTCATTTATTTGTTTATACATTTGTATTTATTTATTTTTCCATTGATTTATTTATTTATTCATTCATTTATTCATTCAAAAATAAGATTTAATTTAATTGAATTTGTTTCATTCACTTCGTAAATATATTTATTTCAGCATATGCAGGTACATGAAACCATATAATGCGCTGGAACATGGTTATTAATTACAGCCAGTCTATGTGTATCATAACAAGTATGCTAAAACTTTAAATATGGACGTACCGTAAAATTAAGCGCGTTTGTATAAATGTGCGCATGGAGTTTATAAATAATAAGTTTAATTCTTCAATCAAATAGCAAATGTTCGAAATGTTCCTTTAATGTTCGAAATAGCATAAATATCGTGCAAATTTGTTTAGCGATTATTAAAACAAGTACCAATACCAGGTCAAAAAACACGTTCACTGTGCATGTTATTGAAACGAATTGAAATACACCAAACAAGTTAGCCAGGAAACGGCTTAGACAGAAAATTGGATGAAATCAAGAGCAATTTTATAAAAAAATTCTAAATATTGATATGAAATATAGCATTAATGGAAAGTATAAATTTCTCATGTTCCGTTCACTCAGTGGCATGGATTTATTATCTGCCAATTATGAGGTGATTTTGCAAGAACGCCTAAGTCACTTGGATGAAATCAAGACCAATTTTATAAAGAAATCCTAAATATTGATATGAAATATAGCATTAATGGAAAGTATAAATTTCTCATGTTCCGGTCACTCAGTGGCATTGATTTATTATCAGCCGATTATTACGTGATTGTGCAACAACACCAAAGTCACTTAAGCTGGACTAGAGACATGATGAACATGTTCTTGTAATGTCCTCTGCAATAAGCTGAGTCTAGTGTTGGGCAGCAACTGCGGGTCGTTTTATGCCCTTCGTCGGACATCAGAGTTTTATCACTGCAATAGGGTAGCTGTCGGCGGGAGGTCAATCGTCGGCCGATAACAATTTTCGACCGTAGACAACCATGGAACAGCCGACCGAAGTCTATTCGATTACTGTTTTCTGTATACTAAATCAGACCGTGGATTTGTCTTGGGTAATCGTCAATAACAAATATATGGTTAGAATAAATTAGATTTCTAGCATTTATTAATATTTTTAAATTTCTTAAATCATTTAATATACTGCTTTTTCGACCAAATTTTTGCTTCCAGTGTATTGTCTGACACTTTAGGATCGGCGATTTAAGTTGTGCGTCTTATTCACTTACGAACATTTTATTTCATGTCAGCCGCAAATTTGTTTTGTAACTATTTTTATTGCGCTTTAAGGTTCGGCTTCCCTAATTCTGCTTTTAATACTTTGTTAATAGCGTTGTGGCATTTTCCACCTGGATCTTGACTGTGTAATTTAAGGAGAATTTCTTTAATTTCGACGCTGCATTAATTCATAGCAGTGATATAATCAAGAAGGGCGTAGGTGAAGCGCCGCTTTTAATTGCTTGCCGCGCAGTATACCTTTAATGAACACCTTCGCTTGACTACGGCCCTCTACACTAATATTTCAGCTCAACCTACATGGCACACAGGCCATAACAATGGCAACAAATTTGTTAAATGCACTTTTATAGTCAAAACTAGTATAGGTACAGTTGAAATGGGTTCGCAATAGCAAAAAGTCCATGTTACATGAGTACGTGTGTTTATATTAAGCACGTTTTAAAGTGGGGACAGAGTTTCTGGAGAATTAATTTTAATTTCCAAACCAAGGGTGTTCAAATTGGTACACATAAACACCGTTCGCTTTAAAATTGTAGTGCCCAGACTCGGCATGTCAGCTTAACTCCTGACAAAGGGTCGATATGTATTGAAAACAAACTTGTCGCGAACTTCAAATTTGCAGTCAAGGTGATGGTGAAACCAAACAGAGCTATTATCATTTTTACCATAAGCATAGCTGCATCCATAATGCTCACATTTCTTTAGTGAATATACGTTGAAAAACGACGCTACATCATTCTAGATTATACAACAACAATTTTCGAAGAAACATACGAGATGAAAAGATTTTCCTTAAAATTCTGCGCAACTTTACAATGATTAATTCTGCTATAAACACACAGGTTCAACTAGGAAAATGCGTCTAAGGCTTTTATTTTGTACTGTATTTCAGTAAATATGTTTGTTAAACCAATATCACTCAATTTTCAATACTAGACTTTTAAGCTTGCCTTTATGCAACTAACTACAGTTTGGCTACAGTTCAGTTAGGCGTAGAATTTATCGCTGGACGTTCACATTAACGCTACGTAAATCCTTCAGTTACGAATTAGGCGAATATTCATTCAAATAGGCAATTAACTGTTACGAATATTAAATTCGTTTCGTAAGTAAGAAAGGCTTCTTGGTCGTCGGGTGGCCCAATGTTTTATGGACCCACCGATTATGAGTTCAAACCGCTGCCCAACACTAGTAGAAATTTACTTGAAAACAATGTCTCATGTTCATTGTGTCTTGTGTTGCTAATGATAAACTTGAAATGCCAACGCCTGATAGTTCAACTATATTACTTTGTTATTTACATTTTTGAGTAAATGATCAAGTTATGCATCATTTGCCTTAAGATGTGTGCACCTAGGGCCGGATTCTGTCACAGAGCCAATTCCGGCTCGTGACAAAAAAGCACAGCCACATTTAACCCTTCATAGATAAAATAAATAGCTAAGCTATGCTAGTATGTTTGTACGGGGCGGGAGTGGCTATGTCTCAGGGTTTGATAGCAAATTTGAAAACAATTTGATAAAAATATTTATTACACTCAGTTTAGCAAATTATATAATATCGAAAATATTTAGCTCTAGGCCCAAAAAAGGCAAGATTAGTAGTAATTAAAAGTAAAGCGCATAAATTCAGCCAAAATAAATACGTAAATGTCGCTATTTTCAAAATTTTTGTTTAAGCGACTTTTACAAGCCAACCTTGTAGCTGTGTAAAACATGCTTTTTCATGCATTAAAATTATGCTATTGTAACTGGAAGGAAGTTTTACGAATATATGATCATAACTATCATCACTTTACAATTTTTCAGCGATTTTCCATTGTAGTCATATATTTCTGGCTTTTATAGCCGATTCCGGCCCTTGTGACAATTTATCAGCCTCACTTTACTATTAGCTAAATATACTTGTAAGGTCTGGCTCGGCCCAAAAAGGTCACAATGGCTGACCGCGGCAAGCCAAGCATGGCTTTAGAGCCGCGGCAGACTGTGACAAAATCCGGCCCTGCTGCACATATCTTAAGGTAAATGATGGATTATGAGCGGTTGTATTAGTTGTAACGATTTCAGCCGATGAAAATACAAATCAGCGAGACGACCAAACAAGCATTGGAACAAGAAAATCTGGGTCTTTTCAAATTTGTTCAATACACATACTACACAACGACGGTAAGATCATAATACATTAAAAAGATTATTACTGTTGCATTTACTAAAGGTTGCAAAGTATTAATTGAGAAAAAAATTCAGTTTCAATTGTATACTCCTTCAAATGAGTGACGGAGATTCCAAAATATAATCATATAAATTTTTGTTTTGCTAACGTGATAAGTATGTGCAATTTCTGATAGTATACAATAAGTATATTATGCAGTATTATATGGACAAAAACTGTTATGGTAATTCTCGCCGTTCTTAAGCAGTGTTTACATTACATCCGATCCGATCCGATCAGTTCCGAAATAGCATTGGCAATTTTTTATGACCGAATAGGATCATATAGTATGCTAAAAATACATGAATACATGAGCATATAAATACATGTATACAGTAAGTGTAGAATTTGGTCGTGTCGGATCGGATGCAATGTAAGCATAAATAAGATCTGATCACACGAAACGGATCGGATCTGAAGCAATGTGAACGTGCTATTAGCAAGGTACTGCCATTAGTTTGAGATCACAAACCTTTCGGCTCATGAAAACGCTATGACATTTTGTCAAATTCGTAGTTTTCATGAATTTAACAATTTACGTCTATTCGCAAAGTGACCAGCCGAAGATAATTTTATGCGTAAAATGTTGTGAACAGAAAGACGCTAGCAAAAAATCTGTTAATCGCAAATTATTTCTATACTTACGGAAACTCATTTAATTGATTCTTTCAATGTATACAACATTTTATATATTTTGCATGACGGTACAACGATGAAAACATTTTGGCTCGACATCAAAAATGCACCGTATCGTGTTGATCGGCAACATTCGTCATCGAAACCACTTATTTCTATACTTACTGGAACTCATTTAATTGGTTCTTTCAGTGTATACAACATATTATATATTTTACAGGACGGTACAACGATGAAAACATTTTGGCTCGACAGCAAAAATGGACCAGCTCGTGTTGATCGGCAACATTCGTTATCGAAACCACTTCAGCCTGACTCAGCGATGGCCGGTGACGAATAAAAAGCTATATATGTGTCTATTTCAACGACACCGAAAATATTGTATATAGTACAATTATTAATATACGTAACGATATGAAATTCTTTTGAATTTCAGTATTTTTTGCTAAATTATTTTATCTTTATTATAGTATTAACAATGCATTTTTAATGTCAATATCTTGCGCAGGGAATAGCTTGATATGTCGTAAAGCAAATTATGAACAAGACAATTAATTCATTATAAATTTTAATATTTTTAATGTTAAATCGCGGAAAGAGTTAAAACAAGTGAAAATTTTACTGTATCTATGACGACAGAGTGGACATTTCATCTCATACATTGCAAACCCAAACATCGCCCAGATGTTTATGAAATGCAATAAATTGAGTGGCCTTCGTACTATAGTTTCATGAAGCAAAATTTAGGCGATTTTTTGCAAATTTTCTGCAAATATAAAGACAACTGTAATTGTGCGACTGCCGCAGGCACTCATCCATATGTATAAAGCGTTTTCATTTCTTCTAACGATTTAATATAAAGCCCTCCACGGTTACTTTAACCGTTATTAGTTGCAGTATGCTATACTATCATTAAAATTTTATCAAACTATTGAAAAACCCCAAGAAATATTAGTAATAAGCACTTTATTTAATTGTGTACGCTACGCTTTCGTAATCTATTATTGTCATTAATTCACATTTGACAGGTCGCCGGACAAAAGATTCAATTTTGTATTGTAATTTGTCAAGTGATGTAAGTGTAATTGTAACTTCTTGAAGTACACAACCCATCGCTCAAGATAACAAAACATTTTTTAAATACATTGATACTGTATGCAATGTATAGTCGAACATGTTTTTTCATTTATACTTCATAATGAATTTTTATAACAATTTTAATTTAAAGTAAAATAGAATTCGTCTAGCTTTCAACATAAAAGACAGTCAAGTATAAACACTATTAACAGTCAATATAAATAAATATATGAAAGTATTCAGGCGGCATGAAAAAGTTGCATTGGGCGTTTTGCATTTTGTCGTTTTAATGTAACAAAATTAAGTTTCCGTATAATTACGTATTCCTGTGTCAAAATTTTGTGCAAATAACAACTATTTGGAAATTACTTAAGAATATATTTATGCTAATGCAAAAAGTTAATAACATTTATTTTCATGCAACGAGTTAATGATCAGAACAAGAATACGGTTAGAAAAGCACAGATCCTACTTGCGCGTAACATAGATTGCGATCGTAGTAAGTAATACCCATCGTGCTGCCAAATGTACTTTTGAAGAGTTCCAAGCATCGACTGTTGTAACAGTATGTTTCAATAAATTTGTTCGAAAGCGATATGTAAGAGTCTTTGCAACAAACAACAAGCAGCACTTGTGATTTTAAATACCATACAATGAAAACTAAGCGATCGTGACCGTAAAAAATATACCAAATCAAATGACTTTAGTTAAAGCTAGGTTTCCAACTAAATTTTGGGAGATATATGCCACTAAATTTATTTTGTCACAAATTATAAAACAATATCTATAGTCAAGGTTTTTTTGCAAAACCCGACGCACAGAGTCGTAAAGCATTGATACGTATATTTCAATGAAAAATGATTCAGAGTATGAACAATGTCTTACAAGATAACGTCAATTTGCTTTCAAGTCGGCTGTAAGCTGGCTGTGTGCTCAGAGCTCAGATTTGCTTAAAACACACATGTCACTAATTTTTTAGACATTTAATTTATAAAACGCTTGTTTGAACGAAACATTGGACCAATATGTTTCAACCAAGTTACACTTGTTGGCTCGAAATTTTTGACATATATGGTTTTGTAAATTTAAAGCGTTACGCAGACGAATCGTTAGCCATATGATGTAATATTTACAGCCAAAAGTTTGCGTCTAACTTAGTCAAACTTTAATTTTAATCACAGGACAGATCATTTGTTATTTAGGTGAAAAATCCGCGCCGTGGTAACAAATTTCCATCACCTTTGTGATAGTTAGTTAGCTACTTCATGCTTAGGCCGTTAGTGGCAAGCTCCTCATATATGAAGCGGGTCAACAAAAAAGCGGATGAGCGGATCGTTTACATTAATTTTATTATAACTCCATCGGTTAAGTTTTCAAGATTGTGAGTCAAAAACTGGAGACTTAGCTTAACTAAGGAAATCCCGGCGGCATGTTCCGATTACAGCGCTTATCGACTACAACACTTGTAAGTCAATGCATAAACTTTGATAGTATCTCGTTCGATACAATCTTCAAGGCTGGATTCTATGCGACGTATACGTCGGACCCTGTATACTCTCGATGCTAAAAAACTGATTTATTGGCAAACTACATTGACGAGCCCCTTCATGTTCTTGATCTAGGCGTTTTCGCATCCATTCTGCGGTTGATTACACGAAATACCTTATAAGTGAGCTGATGCACCTTTATAAAAAACCAGTTAACTGATAAACCAAACGACGTTCACGTTAATATCCCCACTGTTGTCTTTTGCCTACCTCTAGTCGCGGCACTACCGTATAAACAGGCAGTGTCGCATCGATAAAGTAAATCACATCCTGAGGGTATACGACACACCCTTGGCTACCACATTTGTAGTTAACGGATTCGCAAGCACTCATAGCTAACAGTTTTCCGAGTTAATGGACACTGTCTGTAGCTAGTGTGGTGTATTATTTAAATGTGTTGTTAGTTTTTTTGAAAATTTCGATATTTGTTCCTAGAAAGTATAGACGCTAACAAAACGGTATGCCAAATACCGTCAATAAAACTTCAGCTAATGTTCATGTATTATAGTCTTTCTTTGTTTTTGAAAAGAGCTTACAAATATTACATTGGAACCTCGAAATAGTCGCTAAGTCCAGGCTAGCCACATTCGATAAGATTCTTCTCGTTGCGTGATGCGGAATTCAAGTTATAGTGTTCGCAACGTTTGGAACTTGTGTACCCCACACAGTGTTAGGCACATCCTCAACAACAGAGTTGTTTACAGAGCGTCGTTCACATTAAGATGCGTGCACTCGCTGCACACGGTTACGCGAGAACCGCAGTGCTCGTTACACTGCAGTTGTCGTTATATTGTAACGACAATGTTGTCAGTCGCTACTAGCTCCGTGCAACAGCTGACATTTCTGAACTATGCTTGTAGCGACTATATCAATTGATGTTACACTGCTTGTAACAACATTGTTTAAAGTTGCACGCGCAGTGTAACGACAACAAATATTGCCGAACCGTGGTGTAACGAAGAATAACATCTTTGCACTGCAGCTGTAACAGAAACTGTAGTAGATGCACGCTGCTGTAACTACAATTGAGAACAACGCACGCCACGTTTGTTACATGAACCCAAATTGTTGAACGCTAGCGGGGTAATGAGTAGTAAAGTCTTTGCAAAGCTAGTACTAAAATCAAGGTAGCTGCACGGCGAGTACTAACTAGATGAGTGCTTCGCGATTATAACGAATGTATAGAATATATGCTGCTCAACACTTGCAGAACAGCAGTCCTGGAACTAATTACGTCTGGTTCATCGCTTAGAAATGTGAAAGCCGGAACCGTTCGGGCAGTTGTTGTAGTTAATATACATTCACGATAGCGCAAAAAAAATTTCTAGTAACTTAGTCAATCAATATTTTATCCTTTATCTCAAAAACGTAATCTTTTCGAGAAACTACATTAAATATGTTACGCTATAAAGAAAAATCTAAAATTCTTAAGCAGTTTGACCGGTAGCTGGGATCCCGCTGCTCGATGCGCTTCGTATATATAATCAAGAGTTCAAAATGATCCATTGAAGAAGAGTGTGACACTCATGTCATACCGCGTAATATACGCTGTGGGGTGAGGTGTCAATTAGAATTAGAACGGTTGGCTGTGAAAGATTTTTGTATGTTATATACAGCTGGCTGTAAGAGACAAAAGTTTCTAACAGCTTGCCATTAGAAATAAAAATCTGTTACAACTAGCTCTCTATTGAATGGTATTTACCTGGCCATTTATTCCCTGTTGTATGATCACTAATCTTATTATAATCGCTCAATAACTTGGACAAGTTTCACATGTTTACAGAAATACAGAAAATAAGAACACCATTTAACTATAAATGAATAAACAGAATACGTTTACTGATAACTTAATGGAAACGACGATGAACATCTAGTTAGCTTTTTGAAGCGGTGGAACTGCATTAGTAGCACCGCGACTACCACAGCTGTATTAGACTAAAACCATAATTCGGTTTTGACACGCAAAGCCGACAAGAAATTGAGACTGGTAAAATTCCTACTTCGAACAAACGTTATATATCGTTCTACGTCAAAAACGAAAATGCAAAGAAAAAAGAGATATTTTTATAGTTTCTAACTATGCTTTTAAAAACTTATTGAAAATTAACGGCGGATGCAATATATAACATCTAGAAAATGCTTGCACACTTTATAAAACATGTAGGCTACGCTTGTTACTGAGCGTTTGAAAGCCACGAAATTATGCATGGCTCATATTGGGGCTGTTCGTGTGTTGTTTATACGGGATACAGTACTATTGTAAAAACTTTGCATTTGTCACAAGTAAACTTAAATGAATCCCTCCATTTTCTGAACATCCTCAAGCACCGCTACAACCGCAGACGCAACAAAATATAACAATAGATTCAAACAACGAAATGATATAAGGGTCAGGCGAAAGGGGAGGATATCCTGGGGAATACAATGTTATGAAAAATTTGTACATTGCTCATAGATGCCTTCAAACGAATCACTCTATTTTTCTGCATCATTGAAAACCTTTATAATAGCAGTTGCAACAAACTATAATATTACATTGAACATCACGAAATCATGCATGGTTCTGGAGGATACTCTATGCGATGCTCCGGTTGTATATACACTAAATTAAATCATCTCATCATTTTTAGCGACATCAAACAATTTATATGCCATATATAACAAAACACAGTATTAGATTGAAAACTTCTTAATGCTGCATTGTATGGCTGTGATCCCAGGGGATACAGTACCGTTCCAAAAACGTACATCAGTCACAGATTTATTCAAATCAACCATCTCATTATTGTCAGTAAACTTGAAACCTTTATAGTGACCATATAACGCGCATTAAAGATTATCTTAAAACTAGTAACTCTATCAAGATTGCAATCATAGTGAAGAATATGTACACCTACCCCTTTTGCATGCACAAACAATCAGCTCTCGACAGCATACGTCGATATGCTATGTGTGGAGATCACACAATACCGCAAAAGTTAGAGCAAAATCCTGGACAGCCAGACACAATAAAAGTTATCATTGCGCATACAAACAAATTTTTGTGTCTTCACTCGCGCCGTAGTGGTATTTTTTGTGGTGGTCTATATTTTATTAGCTGCTTCTGCGAAAGTTCAAAAATTACTAGTTTGAGTAACTTAGGGCATTTAGGTCTTTACAATTTAGGACAGAAAACCAGTTTACAATTTGCGTCGGTTCTGTAACATTTGAAACTTGAAATCATTAAAATAAGGAAACGCAAAGTTAGGTGCACAATTTGATTTTTTTACGCGTAAAAATTGAAAAAAGCGAAAATCCACCGCCCTAGTGGTACTTTGAGCTAACAAACCAAATTGAACTTTTGCAGTTCAGCGCTATTTGTCGAAACTATACGCGTATTGTACCACAAAATAGGCCCTTTCTAACAATAAACTTTAATGTAGCTAAAGTATATTTTTGTTACCTGTTTAAATGCTATATTTACTTACAGTTGAATTCACATGTGGAATTGATGAAATTCACATGGCCGAAGAATACAGCTAGAAAAAATTCTGAAAAATGTTTCTCCTGTGCATATTTTCAACTGCCGGTCGTTAAATCACAGAAAAATTACGATTCCACGTAGTTTTTTTTTCCTTCAGGATATCCTGACTTTATCGATCCATCGCCATAATTTGTTGTCTAAATTGTTCAAAAATTTTTGGTGTCCACATCTTACAGATTAAAATCTGGTAGAAAACTGTTTCCGAAAAATTTCAGACATTTAAATCAAGTAATTCCGTCCACGCAAACGTTGAAAGAAAATTTTCAACGTTGAAAGAAGGGTCTTTTGATAAAGAAAACTTGGGGTTACTTGAAAACTTGTATTTGATTATTGGCACTGTTGTTTCAATGTAATAATATCACTGTAACTAATGCGACTGAACCGAGCGGTTCGGTCTGACTTGCCAGTAGTTTAAAAGTAGCAGAGGAAACAACAATAATTTAAATTTCATACTAAATTAAACAAAGTAAACAATAAAAATACATAAAAGTAGATATAGTCTATAATTATGACTAGAATATTGCCACTGAAACGAAGCGAGCGAAATTCCCTCAAATTTCGCACAATGCCTACACAATTCAAAATTAGTGGCTTAACTCTCCACCAGATTAATGAATTTTCGCGATTTTTTAATCGATGCGTAAAAAATGTAATTTTGCACCTAGATTTGTGTTTCTCCTGCTGTAAATGATCTCTTACCTAAATTCTTACAAAACTGACACAATTTTGGAAATTTAGATTTTGATCATTCACGGCCAGTCAACATTTTAGGTTATCACTCTTGCTAGAAGCATAGGATCGAAAACTGAAGACTATCAGGCAACTCTGATATATATTTTTTGTGGAACAGCCGCTTTTGGGGTATGAGCCAAAGTTTAAAAAATGCACCATAACATGTTTTTCTAAACTTTGACAATGTAATTGAATTTTTTAATTTGAAATTTTTGCTTATTGGGATAAACGATAGCATTATACGCATATTTAGCCCGTTAAACACGTTGTTTGTGTTGTTTTGTTGCATGTCGGGTAAGCTACTAACTCTGCGAGACAATGGTAGAGCTTAATTTTGTTACCTATAATAGTCAAATTTTGTCACTTCTTCGATGTAGATATATGTTTGTGAATGTGGCGTTTTCGAAGTTGCTGTATACAATAAAAGCAATTGTATTTGCGTGGTGTGTGCACCAAGTACGGCAAACGTCATGTGCGTACAAGGTAAAAATGAATCTTTATAAATTTATAAATAAGGCTACAAATTTTAAAATATTTTGTCTTTTTGATCATTGGAATTTGAAATAATGAGTCTTACGGCTTTGTTATTCATTTAAAGTTTCTGTAGCATTGCCTTTAATGCATTGGCAGTATAACATGCTTTTCTTGGGCATTAAAACCAAATTTTGAATCTTGAAGTAGTCATAAAGTGCACCTATTCGATTTCCTATTCCTGTGCGAGTAGCTAGTTATGTAACCGATTTGATGTGAATTGCTGAAATTATATTGATTACAATTAACGTGATAACGTATGCATTTATATCAGTGTAGCAATGAAGAATCGTAGACAGTTTCTAGAGTAGTCCGTACTCAGTTAACAACAGTTACAAAGCGTGCATCTTTGCGCCCAATATATATTAGCATTACTAACGCAGCACAGTGTCAGCATAGCTCCAGCCTGGTTAGAAATTTCAGGTGCTTGATGTTTTAAACGCAAATGGAAAAGGCACATAAATTCATCTAATTGTTAAGATGTGTTAAACATACCAACTATAGTGTCTGATATTTTCACGTTCGGTTGTAAACTAAGTTCTTTGAAGTGTATTGTGATTTCATAAATTTTGTGCCTGGTAATATCTTACGTTTCCGTAGTTTAGTTATGGCCGGACTTTATTTGGAACTATTTGAAAAATTTTTTTAGTAATTCTCAATATAGAGGTTTTGGCTGGCTAGTAGGAAGTGGCTATATGGGTACAGCGACGAGTGCGCGTAAGAGAGATTTCATCGGAAAAGGTTTATGTTCTTATCATTTAATGTTCATAAGCAATTGATACGAAAACGATAATAAAACGTAGGTTTTTGTTGTCAAAATTTTAGTACGTTATTCCTGCCAAAATAGTATACATACCTAGCGATTTATTTTCGGTATGATTGATATTTTATCTCAAAGTACTACGGCCATGCAGTTGCGCTGTCTGGAGTAAGTCTTTTCGCTTTTAATACACTCATTTTTGACGTCGAGCTCCGAGATTGACCTGCATAGCGTTACTGAATGCATCCATCTAGTGCCTTCATATTCCAATACCAATACCTGCGTCATGCTGTGTTTATCGCTGCTGTTTGGGCTGTGCACGTCTCGGTTATTTAGTTGTCCAAATTGTGCCTAAAAGTTGAAAAATACTGTATTGTTAAAATATTACGCAGAAAATATACCTACGCTTTACATTTGTAAATTCATGTTATATAACGTTGACAGCTGTTTAGAGTTGACTGCCGTTTCTGGCTTGATATTTAAACTTTTATCAGGGGTCCATTTTATCTAAATTATTTAACGTTATACATGTGCACAATAACATCACAACACCTGCCAAATTATACATACACATTTAGGGGAACTGTCTCTGAACTGAACATGTAATGCGTGTTACGCCATTATCAGTGCGTAAAAATTCACTTTGCGTGTTAATATCTTCTATATATATTTAGAGTACTATTGCAGGTAACGGGTGTCTGGTTTCTTGGTGCTGGTGATTCCCGTGAGTCTCTGCTGAAATGTTAGGGTATAACATAAGCATGAATTACTTTATTTCATGTTAACAGTGCTAATCTGCATGGCCACGGAAACGGAAGAAGTGTAGCCAATATGTGCTCTTTGCTTTTTCTGAAGCTCCGCATTGCGCTTTCTAGGCCAACTTCTGAAGCGATAGAGTGACAGTGGTCCCTAAAAATTGTTACCCATAGGGTTGAAAATTTTTCAAAAAAATTATGCACAACGTTATATTTCGTTCGTACTATATGGTCTAATTGAGTCGGGGGCCAATTAAAAATATCTAGATATTTTATGGGATAACTAGTTTTATTAAACAAAAATCTGAAACAAATTTCTGTCATAAATATGGCGGAAATGAACATTTTGTATACCGCCTCAAAAATGCCGACAGGAACGGCACCAAAATTAAAATATCTTAAAATTAATTATAAGTTTCTAGATGCCAAGGCGGTGTTTGCGGGTAAGGAAGCGCGACTATACGTTTCTCCTCAGGGTGAATAATTTAAAAGTGTGAAATCATATTAGCATTTCATCATTTTTTCCACATTACAGACCTTTCATGACGAAATCCATATTCTGTGCCTGCCATCTAACCACAGTTTATTTCACCATCTTCGGTAATCTCGAAAACCTATATGCTCAT